>JAKUBC010000021.1:0-135924 GCA_030563105.1 Metschnikowia lopburiensis (nom. inval.)
TGTTATGTCAAGATAGCCCCCGAGGCACGTTTGTGTCAATGACAACGTCGAGGACGAACCTCGTTAAATAATCGCAACCCCCAATTGTTCATGCTCCGGCACCCCTTGCAAAAGGAGACTCTAGGGTGGTTTTCGCATGATTTTGGCACCCACTTAGCTTATTTCGTAGACTTTGGTTATGAAATACACGCTCTTAAAAAAAAAAAAAAAAAAAAACACTACCTCCTTCTGTTGTGCCGCCATCTTCCAAGGTCCCTGAATCTCCAGTGGAACCAGGAAGTTCTGCTGTGCCCCCTGATTCGGTTGAAACTGTGGTGACTACTCACATAACGCGTGTGATGACGACCCAAAACCCTCCACCTGCGTCCGGTGTTCCGGGCTCCGGTAATCCTAACCCCCCAGCGGGTGGAAGCGGAAACGGAGGCACACCAACTCCCGCAGGCGGCAATGGTAATGGTAATGGAAATGGAGGTTCGCCAAATGATCCCGCATCCTCGAAGTCTCTGAGCACCAATACCGCGACGATCTCGTATGGTAACGCCGGTGCCATTTCAGGTTTGGAGTCATTCCTTGTGTTAGTCCCCATGGCTCTTGCCATGTTCTAATCCCGCTTGAAGCTTGGGATGTTTCGAATGTATACCTTTTCGGGCCTTTTTTAATTTTAGCCTTTTTCGTCGAGCGTTGAATCGTTCCTGTGAAATCTTTTTTGAGAATAATTATGAAAAGTTTTAATTTTGGGTATACTGTAGGTTGAGCCTGCGCCTTGCGACTGAGAAGGGAAGTGAGTCCTTAAGTTTAAGGTCTTAGGTTAGTTTATGCCATATGTACTATAAAGTCATAACATCTCTCAATACTCAGCAATTGATAATCCAAACCCGCCTGAGCTCTTAATTGACTTTGTTTCAAAGATCTGAAAACAGCTTTCCCACGAGTACTTCTTAGATAGATCAATGAGTTGGAATTGTAATGAGTCACGTGACTTGCATCCGCGTTTGCTTGAGAACACCAGTGACTGCAATACTGAAATTGGTATTGAGTAGATAACTAAGCCTAAAGGTTCCCTAGCTCCAGATATTTGCCCTTTGCGTCCCTAACAAGTGTGGTCAAATCAGAGCACCTAATTTGAGTACAGGCCGTGGAGCTGACTTCTCCCTCAAATTTTTTCGCTCAATGAGTCAAAAGACTGAATTCACATAAACAAACATTCCAAGTTTACCTTAGCTAGGCTTCTATCGGCGTAAATGTATCCGACAACCTCGTCCCACTCGATGTACAGTCTAAGAGGGTGCTCAGGAGCTCATAACTCAAATGGAATTTGAGCAGGGATTAATCAGCAGTCGCGGTAACCCGAGAGCTGGCTATCAATTGAGCAGTGAATTTAGGCCAAGATGAACGTCTGGGATCGAAAATGTACAAGCGGCGGCATTAGCCAACGACATTGCAATAATCTTATTTGTATAAAAGTTTTTCCGAATAGCGTCAAAAACAATGGTCGTCTTTCTGGAACGTAGAGCGACGCCAGTCGGTCGAATTGTGTAGTTGCGGTGTAGCCATGGCCTGAATTGAGCTGAAGGGAGACTAAGTCAACGTTTGGTTGTGTTGAGTTTCTTTTGTCGATCAAAAGCTCTTTGTTCGTGGAATTCCGTCAGTTGTTTGAATTGTATGTTGCCCATAGTCAATACTGGTATGTTGGTGGTGGCCACTAGACGACTCTCGATTGTGCGGTACAGAGGTTATGGCTGAAAAAGGGGCTGGCTGGGCCGTGTCGCGGGCAAAACGGGATGCGAGGTAAATTGGCTATCCACGCGAAGTCAGACGGCTCTACGCCTTACGAGCTGTAGACGCATGTGTTCGTTTTCGAATTTTTTTATAAGCGGTGTGCGTAATGTCCTATCCGGACTGTTGTACGCGGCCCACGATTGGGGCGTCTGGGATACTGCATTGAGCGCGACCCAAGTTGGGGCACGAACCGAGAATGTAGAGCAGACCCGTTCCGGTCTCGGATACTCGCACCGAAAAACCAGGAACACACGTCGATCTCATGGTAGCAGCGAATGAAGCTGGAGCAAGAAGCGACGACTCGAGGATTTGCCAAACTCATCGACTCTCCGCACTGAGACAGAGTCTCCATAGTCACTTTTACGTCTGTACTGGTTGTGAGAGTGAGGTAACCGATGGTGCATAAGCACGGGCATGTCGGACGCCCAAAGTCATCATTCCAAAACGTTGGGCAAGTCACCTCGCACGGCCGCGTGGAGCTGCTTCCGGGAGAAGCAACATGGCCCCGGACTGCATTCGTCATCTTACATGTAATTTCATCTGCTATGAGCTGCCTCATGCCCCTGCTTTTTCGAGGAAGGCCGTAACTCTTCGGTGTGCTACTTTCCGATTTCTCGTGATTCTCGAGGAATTCAGGCAAATTGGCTCAATTACGAATTAGTGAGCTTGGGTGTCAAAAGCTAGTCTTGAACCAGTCAGTCTGTAACCTGTGGATGGTCTGACAGTATCGTTCCTTGGCAACAGTCGACTGCTTGTAAGGTTCTGCATCTCCACTGAAATTTAACTGCCCGCGTAAGTTATGTCCTGCAGAATGTGGAGGGCAAGGGTAAGCTTGCAAATGTCGCTCAGGTTTCGCAGCCAGTAGTGCGCGCCCTAATTCGGCCAACCCGCCTGAATCGCGTCACCTCGTATCTGACATCTCTAATGCACTAGGAACTAAGTGAAACAGGCAATGTCCGTGGGCTTAATCATCAAAACTGAAAACTTTAGTTTGAACATAGCCTCCTTTCATGTATACCGATAAGCTTTAATGGATTTCCGTTGGTGACGTCGGTGAGGGGAGAGAGGGGTTATCTGCCAGACTCCGAAGTCTTTCCACGGAGTTGCCTTCTAGAACCTCATTTTCCAGAACTTCATGGGCTAAATAAGAAAATCAGGTCACGAAAGCGCAATTTGCGCATGTTTCTTGCTCTAAGACCTGCAATACAGATTTGCACCTCCACTTGCGTCTGCCTCTTCGGAACAAAATTTGTTTCACGCACGATATAATCTGCAGATACGACTGGCTCCTCAACTTAATTGCAAAGATCAGCTGCGCCCGCAAATTGCCTTTACACCTGTCTAGAGTCTTTTAATTTTGACTCTGATGAGCCACATACCGGGGACGTAATCCCATATAAGAAATGGTATTCCGTTTCACAAGCAAGGATTACAATTCCGCAAAATGACAATGAGGGTAGAGTGAATTTGAAGAGTATTTTCCTATTATTCAGGCACCGGCTTGCCCCCTTAGTCAGCTGTACCCTAAAATCCAACTCAACGCCCAGTTTTCGAAGATTCCGCTTGCAACAGCTAATGAAGTCTTCTGGAAGTCAGAGGCCACGTTCCGAGCGTTTTTTGCTGGCGATTACATCATTGCCGTGCCCAGGTTTACGCTCACCACCAAAAGTACCCACCCTTACCAGGAAGTTTGGGTGAACTGTTTGGTAAAAGGACATTACCGGCCAAAATAACCGGTGGTAACTACACCGCTGTCAGTGGAAGACACTATCTCGCAAAATAGTGGGGCAGTCACACAAACAAGGGTTACGCAGATGACGATTTGGGTTTTGTTGAGGGTGGAGGAAAGACTGTCAAAGAACTTTAATTATAAGACCGTTATCAACTCCATCGAAATGTCGAAAAATACTTCCTCGAGTGTGTTATTTGTGTTTAATTTGAAACCATATGAAGAGATCCACAGAATGGTAATCGCCAACTACGATTAGCGAGCGTTGTTTGCCTTCAAGGTGACTGCGCCATGGCTCGAGAATTAGTAACAGTTTCAATTCTCAGGGCGTTTGCACATCCACTGCTTTGACCTTGACACAAACCTTTTCTAGCAACACCTACCATTTGCCTGGGTATCTCAATGCTTTTGATTATTCGTCAGTTAAAAGTTGTACTGCAATCTTGCTCCTCCAAAAACCACGACCTTCCCCTCCAGTTAGTTTTGGCTACCCGCCAGTTGGTATCTACGAGCCCTCGAACTGCGCTATAATGTTGAGCCTTAAGTTAGTGGTGCACGACCGCAGTTGACCACCATTGGCACGTTCACTTTAATTTCTTGGAGCTTCCTCCCACTGGACTTTACACTCCGTCAGAATGTCAGAATACTGAGTCGTTTGATGTGGTATAAGCTTTATTTTGAATAACAAAACTGCAATTTTTATTCCTTCTAGAGCTCTATGCTACCTTTGGACTCTGCACATCAAGCCTTTGACTGTCTACGAGTTGTGGCTTGTACATTTTATACTGTTCCACCACGATTGGAGTCAGAGGTTTTTTTTGTTGCCTGGCTCAAGATCTGAGTCCACTAATCAGCTTGGCCTTCTCTATAGACTAAGCTCTGCGTCGTTCTGTCTTCCCCATTCTAGCTAACATCTGAATTATGCTACTAGTCGCCAAAGATGGAGAAACATTCATTCTTTTTCCTTATCTGTGATCGGGTTCTCTTGGAACATTGGCCCTAGCTTCCTAATCTGCATCGTCATAAGTATCACCTTTGGTCTCATCCGCTTGTTTCGAGTCCTCGTCCGGAGGAACTCTGTCCACATCTTTTGGCGGATACTTTCTCTCAGGCTATGTCTGAGCTTTTGTTAGAAAAGTCAGTTGACTTTTTGTAGTCCTCTGCACCTGCTCTAGCTTCTTGTGTGGAACTTTATCGGGCTTCTCATCCTAAATGTTGATAATGCCTACCAGCTCAGCCAGGTCTCTGTCCGTGCTTGTTTCCAGCTGTCTTTTTGAGACCTCACTGAACACTCTGACTTAAATCTCCACCCTTTACTTACTATCATACCGATTGAACTCTTCATCTGAAAACCTATCGGAGCCCACACAGTACTACCAACGTTGTCTGAGTTTCTGTCTGACTTTCCATGTGGTTGAAGTGGGCACAGGCTCCTTATACAATGTGTTACTATGCAAAAAAATTCCGAGTTTTCCGAATCCGACAAGAGATAGTACAACATCTTCGGAAGTGACTTCACGAGCACATACGGTCTCCTCACCGCAGCAAAAAATTGCTAGTAATAATGCCAACTATAAGCGAGTCAGAGCCTTCTCTTTAATAAATGTATATGGTAATGCTAGGGTTTTCAACGTCAGCATAATTCTTATCGCCAATATCAATTACAAGCACCCTCTATATAAATCTCATATAAGTTTTCCTGATTTGTCGAACAAAAATTCTTCTTTGAACAAAAATTCTACGTACTTAAGACTTTGACCAAATATAATCGAGTATTTTGGTAAACCTGTTTATTGGGCACACACGTAGATAAGTTGAGAACAGTCAATGCATAATAAAGTTGCGGCTTTTGAATTAGATTCCAGACTTTTGATCCCTTTAAGCGAGCCGCTGCATAAAGTATACTACATTTGCAGCTGCATGCACATCTTGCTGATGCTATGCAATATGCGGTTTGCACTCAGGGGATTGCTTATTTTCATTCCCCGACGTGCAGTTTGAGAGCTGCAAGTACCATGCGATCATGCGACGCAAACATGCGAGGCGATCATGCGAGGCGAGAAGCTTAAGTAACAGGCAGTCCGGTAAGAAGCTTAAATACAAAATAGTCCGATGAACGAAGACCGTCTCGGAAACCAGTTATCAATCACAAAAGCACAATCGGTTTTTGCCTTGACTGGACAACAACCCACACAATCATTGACTATGCCTCGCACTTGCAGATCTGATGACTTGCAGTTCGAGCATTTGCTCCGTGTCTGTCCTTCTATTTGCTTAGTTAAAATCAATGTGTTCGGGGAATGTAAATTCGGGAGAGTCTTATCAGTTGCTTAGGTGTATTTTCAGCAACATCCAGTGTCAGGGTGTCGGAAGTTTTGGAGCTTTTGACCTCAATTCTGCTTCACAGTAACACTGCTTCTGATTTGCTTTGGCAAGTGTTTCATCTGCTGGTAGCTGTCAACACTTCTCATGACTTATACATTTCCGCTTCCTCTATCGTCAGTGTAGAAGTTTAAAAAGCGCTACTGCACACACTTTCGTCCCAGTATATTCATTCTTATACTTCATCGGAATCCTGTCTCATATATTGAAGCTAGTGGCGCAGACACCAACTTGTGGCTCCCACTTTAGGGACCCTTCTCAACAGCCCGATTTATTTTCATGTACGTGAGTCCTTGTCACAATCGGTGCTGAAGGTCTTCATACCTCAGCTGTGCTCGAGTGGTGTGAAAAACTTATGCTTCGAGGAATGAATATGGTACACTTAAGTCACCTTAATTGCACCCGACAGCTCCAAAAAGCTCCCCTTCGAGTGCTGAGAAGTCAGAGTAGCCGAAGTATTTCAATAGCCTTAGGACTGTGTAGTGATGGATGGAAACATTGGTTTTGTAGTGATGTAATTGCTGTTTTATACCACGATGCTAACCTCGCTCCACCCCAACTCGAAAACGTAACTACAAGAGCAATTTTTCTCCTTCGGTCGTTTTTCAACGATCTTTCTCTGCTGTGCTTTCTTTGCTCGGATGCTGTCCATCAAAGATCCTCCCGTGCTTGATGTCGGCGTGTATTGCTCCAGGCTTGTGCTGGTCTACCCCCGAGACTGCAACTACCTCAAACCCAAACTCGGCATACTCCTTCGAAGCCGTCTAAAGATCCTGTTTCGTTCCACACTGTGATTAATCTTTCACTTCCTAGTAGGTCTAATAAGGTTTTGTTTGCCGCGAAATGTCGAAAATGGTGTTGGCGCAATTTCCTGTGTGCGACATGGACATAGCTCGGGGTAATGGTTGGCATCCAAAGGTAATTGCTGCGCATTTGAGCAACATAGCCAACCCCATTGCTACCAACACCAAAATCTCCATTGATGAAGAGCACATTTCTCGCCGGTGTGAATTCCTGCGTCAATTTGGCCGCTCAACCGTTTGGCCTGCTTTTGCCTCCTCCGTCTCGTATGGGACCATGTGAGCATTTAAGTCCACGAGTCCATGAAAAAAGCTATGGAAGCCGTCAGCATTTCTTTTCTTGTCAAGACGGCCGTCAGAATACTTATTGAGCTCCACTCACGCTCTTTCGATTTTTGGGTGGCTTTTTGGTTTTTCGCAAAAGTGGTTCGCTTCTAAAAGTTTGTGAAGTGTGCAGTCCACGAGTCACTGCGCAGAGGTCGAATCGGAAAGTTACTTGCACAGCAACGAAGATGAATCTTAGAAGAGTCAAGGAACCGGCAAACAACAAGTTCCAGGAAGCTGCGCACCAGAGGTTTCTTCTTTTTCCCTCTTTACTTGAACAATGGAAGCCCTTTGACATCGCGTACCGCGGGTCTACCTGTCACCACAAACGACAACCACCTTCACTGTGACTTCTTGTGGCACTGGAAACTACCCATCTCCTGATACCTTACTCCTTCTGAATGTGCAAGTTTCGTCACTTGTTCCGTGACTCACCTCCCTCCTCAGCCTTGTATCTCTTCATCTAACAGATAATGGAACTCGTCGGGGCAATTAGCACCTTTCAAGGTGAACTATTCTATTTCTCCCCGGAAGGTAAGCTGACGCTAGAGCTGAGTAGCGTCCCAGTTGAAGGCAATGCTCCATTTTCTGAATTATCAACCTCGATCACTGTTATCGGTGATAGTTCTTGCACAGGCTCTGTTCAATAACAGGGCACGGAATGCGAGGACACTGGTTCCGCTTCTAGTTCTGGTATCTCTCAGTCAATTGGTTTTAGTCAGGATGGTGCATATACGCATTATTGCTCTCCCAGAATGCCCAATACAATGATGGCGGCTCTTCCTCTGACTCTGGTGCTAACCCGCCAACTCTTACTGAAAACACTTCCACTGGATCTGGCTTTTCTCAACCTGGCAACGGTGGTTCCTCAACCAGTGCCAGTACTTCTCAGCCTACCCAATCCGGACAGTTACCTCCTATGAGTAACAGCCAGGGTATGTCTTCTTCATTGACTAGAGAGGTCAAGCCAACTCCATCAACGGGCGGCGGCGGTGACTCACCTAGTCAGTCTGGCTCTTCGACTGTGCCAAGCATTAGCGTCCCTGAAACGGACTCCTACGGAAATTCAGGTGCGATTGCAGGCTTCAACTCGCTCTTCATGATTTTCCCAGTCATTTTCGCATACATTTAAAACATCACCAGCTAGCCAGGACTTGGTGAGATACCTTTCGAAGTCAATTTTTGTCTTCCTTTCGTTGGAGAATTTGCTCCAAATTATGCGACCGCAATTTAGTCGACCGCAATGAAGTCTCTTTCGTTAAGTTATAAATGAAAACTTTATTTTGTAATGATCGATTTGTAGACAAATTCATGCGCGCAGCGCTCGTTTTTTTTTGTTCTCTACCCTGTAGTCTATTGATGTAAATAGAAAAAATTCACGTTATTGTTTCGAATGTTCTCAATTTTCACGTCCCTTGAGTTGTGCAAATTGTTCTCCCGTCAAAAATGTTCGAAGAGATTGATCGGAGTATCTCATTGTGTTGCCCGACTTGAGTCACATGATTTGTGACTTCGACAAAAGATGATTAGTAGATTGGAAACCTCTGGGGGCTAGTGCTTTTATTCGTGTGGGATTCTACTAATAGAAATAGTTTTTTCATCTCAAAGAGCTCTGGCTAGTGAGTCTAGCCTTTAGTAATCTGTTGGCCTAATTTTCACTGCACTTCCAGATCGATCAATCCTGCATCTAATCCATCTCGAATACCGCTCAAAGACTCACAAATCCACAGATAACCAACGCTAAGACAACTATGGAACCGGCCGCAGAAGATTTGCTAGTGCCCGAATCTTTGGTGCTAGAGGTGCCGGATTCAGTAGAGACTACATCGGTGACTTCCGAGGCCAAAGACGTGGAAGAATAGTCTGGAGCTTTCACAGCCAGAGGAATGCTGTCCAGCACAACTTCTATGTCCTCCTCCTCGGTGTACTTTGCCTGTGCCAAAGAGACCTCGTAATCTTCCAAGTTGTAAACCACATAAGCACTGCGGAGGAAGGTTTCTCCCAAAATGGCTGACTGAGGCCCCCCAGTGGAATTTGTCGATAGCTCAACTCCAGTGAGGTAACATTTGTCGTGTTTAGTGACGATCCAGTCCGAGAGATCCACCTTTATCTTGACACCAGAGAAGTCAAACTCAAGAAAAGATTCATCAGAGTTGTACAGGCAGCTAATTTCGTAAGCGTCTAGTTCTTCGGAGTACAGAACATCCAACTCTATGAATAGATTCTCCATGACAGCGAGAGGCAACACAGTATTACTGGTACCGGAGTCCAACAAAGCGGCGTAACTTTCGGAGGAAAGTGTCGTGTTTTGCTCTGAAGTTGTCAATTGAAGACTGCTGACAGCGATCTGAAACATAGCAGGAGACTTGGAATACTCTGGATCCGTGTTGACCAAGGGCACTGTCTGCAACTGGCCGGAGTATTTGGCATGATCCACAGCGCCAAACAACACCGACCCATTGTCAGCGTTGCCCTTGTTTAAGTAGAGGGAGTAAACGGTTTTTTCGATTAAGCCGCTACTTTTTAAGCGCATTGGAAAGTTCTCGTATGTGTAGCCCAGCAGACCATTGTTGTACGTCCCTTCGGTCCAAGGGAGGCCGATCCCCAAAATACCGGTGCCGGAATTTGTGTTGTTGACAACAGCGAGGGTCATGTTGTTGATCTTATGGCCAGCAAAGGAGATGGTGTCTTGACCCCAAACACCGAGTGAGTAAGCACCCAACCCATATATGTCAAGGAACTCAGCCGAGGCATTTGCTATGAATGTGTCGGAGGTGTCGGTGTTGAAAGAGCCATATGCGGTACAAGTGCTGTCGCCGCTAATTCCAGGGACAATTACGGCTCCAGGGACAGTGTGACCCTCAGGCTCATTGCTTTCGGAAGCAGCTGCACTAGGGGAGTCAGTAACCGAGGATTCATCCGCACGTCTTTCTATGTTGTCCAAGTCAGCCTTGACGGTGCGGCTTGCCTTGGGGGCTGCATCAAAACCGCCAAAGTAACCCCTGTTCCTCAAGTTCAGGAATTCCTCATCTGCTTCTTCTTCATCCCTTTTGCTGAGACTGTCAGCGCTGCACTCAACGTTACTCAGCACGACCCAAAGATCGGATGAGCCAGTATCAAGCAAAAAGCGGACTTCCTGTTGGTCGGAGCCAAGCAACAATTTGGTCAAGTAATACGTCTGCTTGTTTTCTAATTCGAGCTCAACCGTGTTGCCGGTATCACGAGACACAAGCAGGCGCTTGTTCAAGAGCGAATCAGCTCTCATGATGTCAAAGTCCAACTTCAATCCCTGAGATTTCCTTTGAGGTGTGACGGCGGCGAGGGCCAGCGCCAATACGGCGGCGGCCGATAAACAGTGAGTGAGGTGCATTTCTGCTGGAGAGTCAGTATCAGATCAAACGTGTGACGAAACGCTTGGTGCCGGGACTTTACCGAATGACCTCAATTCCAAAATCAAGTGGGTTGGGGACATGGGCAAGGCGAACCGCGTGTTTTTATAGCCATTCCATAAGAGGAGACCACTTGAGATTGCATTCCCCGCGAACAATAAGACAATGCGCCAGTCCTGCACACACTCCGATTACGGACGAAATGGGCTTTTGTGGGAAGTCTTGGCATCGTATCACAATGGAAAGGTTCGGAAAAAGCGGGACTAGCGAAATGTGGGGAAAGACCAAGACCAAGTGCTGGGATGTGAAAACTTATGACCACAGTTCGACAACGCAAAGAAACACATACTGTAGTATGGTGCTAGGAACCTCTCGAATTGTTGTCAGTAAAAAACTTGAATACTTATATCTACCACTTTTACTGTGAACGCTGTCATTCGGGGCCGATAAATATTGCCCGAACGTGAAAGCGACCTGTGTGTAGTCAGAGATCTAGAAAAGGGAGGCACTGTGCTCAGAATGCAACGTAGAAATGGGAATTCGCACTTCTGAGGGTATTCCTCATGGTGATTATTAAGTGACTGAAATTGGGCGTTAGCTGAAACTATGGTGGCCCCAACCTGGAAAGTAAAAACCCAATGAGTACCCTAAAAGTTTAGTGATCTTTCCAAAAATGTGCTCCATAATTTTTGTCAAAATGCCATATGGTCGTGCGGGACGACCGGGTCTGAGGTTCATTGTAGCCTATTAATGCCTCGTTCGCAAAACCCGCCTTATGCCGAGAGTCCAGTTTAAGCGCGCGATTTTTGTCTAATTCAAGTGGGGATACCAAAATGCGTGAGGAGCATTTACCCGAAAGGCTTAGAATTTAGTTTCATCTCGCTTTGCCGATAAATCTCTTTTCTGAAATTCAATCCAAAAAAGTCAATTTTCCCCCTTTTTTCCCTGAGATGCCTCATTTATTCACTTGTCTCACTCAGTCTGTCCTGCATGGCTCGCAATCCCGTCCACTCGGCTTTTAGTCAACCAGCACCTGGCTCTGCATGGAAGAAAAGACATTCCAGGAAGTCAAATTCGTCTCAATCAGGTGATTTTTTTAAATCCAGAGTGTTACCTGAGTGAAACTTTGATTGTTCAAGATTATTCGAGTTCGTCCTAGCAAATTCGAAGCACCAGCGTGTGGTTCGAGCCCAGTGAGACACTTACCCAGGGCACCGGTCTCAGTGATTACTTAGTCTTCTACCACACTATGCGCTGAAAAGTTTATTTGAGGATGACTCTTTAAGCCATATCTCATAAGTTTCCGTCAGGCCAGCACCATAAAAACAAATCGTGGTGCTCAAATGCCCCTATATAAGTTCTTGACTTCCAATGGCTCGCCGTCCGGGTCACGAATCAAGAATCTGAGCCCTGATCTGAGGAACAAGTTTGTGGTGATGATCCGAAGTGGATACACGGAGTTGTTCTGCAAATACATTCCATGGGTCACATCCATTCTTGGTGCCAAAGCCAACATCTCCCGGTTAGTGTCAATGAAGTCATCGAAATGGCTATTGCAATCTCCCGAAATGGATCCAACCTGAACCATCGCAGCGTCTCCCGAAGCAAATGTAATCTGGTGCAAGCCGGATTTGGTTGTTTTGAAGTACAAGTCCAATACCACGGTGTAGTTGCTTGTTGTCATTGGGTGATCGAAAACTTTTCCCTTGGTGACTTTCGTTACCTCACGCCCGAATGGAATCCTGAACGTCTCAACGACTGTGACCGCAGCTTCAACACCACCGTGGTTTCTGAAGTCACCCTTCAAGTACGAAGCTCTTTCCTTCCATGTTCGGCTCTTCACTGGACTTGTTGGGGTCTTCCAAAAAGTTGCCACAAAGCCTTCATTTTCGGGTTTGTCTTGACATGGAATGGGCTCAATAGCCTTGATGTAATCGGGGTTAGGTTTCTTTGGCTTCTTAGCGGCATCGGCCAAAACAAAGGTACATGCTACCAAAAGATACGCTAAAAGATTCAACTTCATTTTTTACACTAGATTTCCGAGCTGTAGTTTTCCTTTTATTTCTAGCGTTGCATGCCAATAATAGGGGTAAGATCGGTAGTTGTTCCCGCAGTGTCTTTATCTTGTAATGAGGTTCTCTGACAAATAGGGGAACTGACTTAAGTAGCAAGAGAATAAGTTAGCTCCTAATATCAATGAGTTTATGTTAATCCCGATCGCTGTTCATCTTTATGGGAAGTTTGAAAAGATTGTTTGTTTGCTGATGCTCGAGTTACTCTTGACTTAATTGTTGCGCGGCTACTCGATGTTGACCAAAGGTAACTTCAGCCAAAAGCAAAATTGCCTGAGATCGGCTCCAAAATTGGAAAGTGCATCAATGATTCTTGACAAATAGCTCATCACAATTTTCAAAGTTTTGTGGCACACAATCTAGCCAGTAGCTGTGTATCGAGAATGATGATTAAGGAAAGCTTCAAATGAAGAGACAAACTGGAAACAGCTGATGAATTGAGGAACTTGAAGCAGAGTTGGAATCAGAGCTAGAGCCATTGCCGGACCCAGAGCCAGACCTAGTATTGTCACCTGGTTTTGAGAGTGCAGGACAGGACAAGATAGGTACAGATCCAATTGCTGGTGTTAAAGAATTAGGTTTCGACTCGGGTGTAGGCGTAAATGCGAAGAATTCTGTCTCAGCTGTCGAGGAAGAAATATGCTGTGATTTGAGGTTTCAAGCTGTGACTTTGAAGCTTCCAGTTTTGACCGAGGTCCTGCACCTTGCCAAAGTAACGGCTACCTATCCAGCCCCACTTGTAAACCACGTTCCGATGTGTTTCCCGCAAATAGTCAAGGCTCACTCGTACCATCAAAAATGAACTTACACCTCTCACGTTGTTCAATGATGGTGCTGTTATCTATTCTGCAAAAACAGAGATCACAACATCACGGTGCGGTGAACGCCACAACGACGACTGAAAGATCTATTCCACAATAACTGGGGCCGTAAGCGTTTACTAAGACCTGGTCTATGGCCAGTAAACGCTAGTACCTTCACAGCTCAGCTTGACGTCTGCAGTGGACTGAGTAGATACCACCCCTTACTTACCTCAAACTCTGCAGTGCCTCCTCCTATGTCACTCTCGAGGGACACGCCAAGCACAGATGAAGGTTCTCCAGTGGATCAGCAAGAAATAATCACTGTAAGTCTCAATATCCCTATATCGCATGAAAGGTCTGATTTTGGAGCTAGCTGTGGCCCTTAAGGTGGGTAGGGCATACGGGGTGAGACTGTGTCTCTTGGTATGTCTCCTAATTCAGCTTCACCAAGCGGCAGCCTGTCCTCAAAAGTAAATTTCGGCGATTCAGGCTCTTTTTTTTTGCTTTGGTTCTCATTTAGAGCGTGGACGCTTTCTCAAGCCTGCCTTTCTGTTAACCTATTCATGGACGAGCTAAGCTCGTTGTATACAGTATGTACCATGTGGACAACTCATGTCAGGCACCACTAAACTCTCAAATTGTGAATTCGGATTGGACAGCTCTTGGATGATAAGTCAACTGCTTTGTCTGCGCTCCTTTGCTCCTTCAGGACACACAAGTTTCTGCTTGTATCTGGTTCTCGCCAGCATTTGTGAAATATTGAACAGTGTCTCAGACGGCCCTCAAAGTACCGGTCACGATAGAAAGCGTAACTCAATTCTACAGAAAGCTAAGAATATTCTCTTCTTGTCCAAAATTTGGTGAGACCCATCAGTTATACTTTCCTGATTTGCCATTTTGCACCCACGCGCGAAAATCGTCTCAGGGCGTTCCAATCTTAAATACCCAACTGAAAAGAGAAAAAGTCCATTTTCCTACTGAACACCAAAAATCGATGCCCTTTAACATTAGACTAAATCTCAAGTAGGTAAGCCGAGATTCAACTGCAGCTTTGTGTACTACCTGAACTAAGCTACGCTAAAATGTGTCTAGCCCCTCTGTTGACCAAATCAACCACAATATCGGATGCCAGCGAAAAATACTTAGATACAAGAAGAGAGACAGGGCACTTTCCAAACGACTGAGCTGGTGCAATGAATCAAAAATTTTGTCTAAAGCAGGATTAAACTCTTGACTGCGTTCCTATATACTTGGTGCAGATCCAAAGCGAGAGAACACTTGCACACTGTTACATAAAGGGGCGACTGGCTATTGTTTGTGCGCAGAATAAAAATCTCACACATTGTAGCCTTCAGGGCATGCACCTCAAGCAGCTTCTCACTACAGATTCCATGAGTCGCATCCAGCGACATGTCAACACAACCTACGCCGATGTGGTTTTTGAGATGAGTCAAGGTCGTAGTCGGGAATACACATATCCTATTATTGTGAGGGTTTATGATTTGGAATCGGAAACACCGACAGAGATGCGTTTACTTGAGGGCATTCATGATGTCGAAGACTACTTTTCTGACGTCGAAGTTCAAGACCTCCACAATTCTTCCAACCCAATATTAGTCTCCAACTACCCAAGCCATTTGCGTGAGCTGACTGCCAAACCATGCAACCTGACTGTAGCTGGCTCAATTGTGAACTCTACAAGTACCAATGTCCACACAAGTTTTTCAACTCACACATCAGAGGAGACTTTCGAAACATCGAGCTTTTCTCATGACTACAATGACAGACATAACTCTAGTTCAGCTGAGCAGAAATCGGAACCGTTTTATAAGGGGCAGCTCGATACAGTTATTAAAAAATGCTCAGTAACAGGTGACTGTGATAAAGACTCTATATGTGTCCAGTACTCTGGTGGTCAGAAAACATACTGCTTCAAAGCACTTCCATATTTAGATTGATTTTGCTTCCTCTCTTGAAGTATAATTGAGCTGAATTAGGTATGCCTTTCGTCACACTCCATTACATACAGCGCAAGTGGAAACAGCGACACTCTGTAAGTGTGATACCACCATGACCTTGCATCTATATCAAATTGCGTTACTGTATCTTTTGAATCTTTTCAACTGTTTGCGAACATTAAGGCATGCTCTGTCACCTGATATCCCCGCTTTTAAAGAGCGGTTATTGCACACGATCAGCTCTCACCCACCCCAGACCAAACTCGTCACTTATACTGTGATTCCTGATCAGCACATGTTGAGAAATTTCAGGCACTTTCGGATGTGGTCTCAAATGTTCACCTGATAAAGGCCACGAAGTCACCGTGCGCAGCGAAGAGTCCTGCAAATGATGCTCGTAAAATGTGGTCTATGTGCACCCTTTCGCCAACGCTTATTCCTGTATGTGCACGCATTTGCATACGTTGGAGACTCGCATGGTTGTGCATTACAGCACAGCAAGGTGCATGTGCGCGCACAGTGACGCAGATGGGTTGCTTGTGCTGCATTTTTGGGCAACTGACAGCTGCAACGCGTCACGTGCCGAAAGCCAAAGAGTTTGACAAGTCGGCGACAAATTAGTTTAACTTATTGATTCAAAACCTTCAGCTACACACGAGATATCGATTGACCATCAGTGGCAAGTTAGAGGTGATGGTCCTTGGTTTGGAGCAAAAGTTTGTTGACTCAGAACAAAAAAGTGAGCCCCCCCAAGATAGTTATCTCTAAGTATCTAGTACGTTATATCTATCTTTTTTCAATCAATTTTCCATAGCCATGAAAGAACGTGAAAGTATAATCGTAAGAAAAGAGAATTAATCATGTACATGCTCATCGACACGACGTTCCCCACTTTTGTAGCTCTTTATCGAGAAGCGAAAGAGCTTGGAGAGCTGTAACTACTCAACAATCTTTGGGTCTGAGCTAAGACTAGGCTACAGCGCGAGCGAAGTTTGCAGCTTGTCATGAAGCCATGCACTGTCGTCGTGCGAGCACCATATGTTTACGGCTGACGCAAAAAGACAATCGACATTGTTTGCTGAAGTAAGATAGCGCTCGAGTCAAAACTCCTTCCTCAATTGCAGGCAAAGCTTCAATAATGGTGGTGATTTTCAAGTTTGGTGGTGTTCACTGTCTTTTGACGAAGAGTTTAGAAAAATGCCTTTTTTAGTGGGACCAATTGAGTTCTGAAACTGAGTAGCCGGAAAAAAACGGCGTTCTTTTAGAACTCATTTAGGAGAATAAAGTGAGCGCTTGACTTTGAAGAGTAACCATCTGTGTAAGCGAGCTCGAGATGAATTAGATGCCTGCATACAAGGACTACTAAAGAAAGTGGGCTCACTCTCTATCCATCTTGTCAGCTGAATGTCCTCCATTGAACACATTGATTTAGGCATGAAAACAGAAGCTTACCTTTAAGCTAATTCGTACAGATTCTGAGTCTACCTTCCACACGACCTTTTCAGTCTGGCAGTTCTTTGAGACACATAGCGAAGTCCCTCAATTCTACTGGGCTAGTCATATATGAAAGCACTCTGGTCTATATCATCGTCAATGTTAGCGAAGGTTTTCAGGTTTTGTCACTTGAGGGAAATGTTCCTTCACCCTCACAACCATATGACATGCGGAGGGCCTAATCACCGAGTGACCTTGAGAGAAGAATCAACAAAGGTCGTTTGAGTGAATTCACAAAAAGAAGGTATATTTGATCGTGACTTAGGGAGTTGCGTCACCAAAAAAGACCTACTTGCTTAAAATTTACTGCCAAAATCCACAGATTACTGTCTTCGTGATCTATGGTAATGTCTGTAGCCGCTTCATTAGCGAGTGACCAGATTTCACTGATTCTTCTGCTGACTTTGCCCCTCTTCGCCCAATATTGTGAATGTTCTGTCAGAATTCCTTCTTGCAAGGAGAAAGTTACAGGTGCTGAGAGTATCTAGACAGCCAGCGTATCACATTTCGAACACAAGCAGTGAGTTATCTGATAAAGGGGTAGGATCATTTATGAGAATACTGGTCAGCCTCAAGACCCGATTTTGACAATGGCCAAGAACGCTAAAACGGCAAACTCCGATGCCGGAATGTTAAGCTACGCCAAGAACATATCGAATTTGGGGTTTATCAAAAAGCGGGCGAAATTACGCTTTGTACTAATGGAGATATGCACAAAATGTTGCTCAATACTGAATCATGAAATCTGATGAGCTTCCCAGCTTGGCACTATCTCCGGCGGGCGCTGGCGGAAATTTACTCACTCTGCCCGTTTCTGGAATTCCGTTCTACTTAAACTGTTTTAGAGCCCTGGTCTAAACTTTAATGTTTGTGCGACTACCTCGACCGAAAACGGACATATGAGATTTCGCAAAGCGCCCATGACCATGTTTGATTGCTTGGAGATAAAAGCAAAGAATCGAAGCCTATTCGAGTATCTTGTTTCCAATACTCTTTGAATTTGTTGACTTACGCTGGACACCCTTTGCCATTAGCTACCTAGTGCGTGAGTTTTCAAATGGAATGTGAGCGTACATATCACATCCCTTAGAACGGTCAAGTTTATGAAGAGGGAAAACTCATAAATTGCCTAAGCATTCAAGAAAAAAGCCAGCAACATTTCGCCATTCACAAGGCAGCCCTTTACGAAAACATCTCGTCACTACAATTGCAGAAAGCAGTCCAGATAATTTCATGCTTTGACGATCATAACCAGCGACATTTCCAGACCGTTTCCCAACCAATTCTTCAATTTTTTAACTCGAAAGAATGAAGCCTTTAGCCTGCCAGTTGCGGATCAGGTGGTGGACGAAATGCACAGTAGGCCGATTGAATATTCGGATCAATCACATAAACCTAATTCCTTGACTTTTCATATTTTGGCATTTGTATGTGGACTCTCATCATGCATCGATCTTGTAACCAAGTGAAGGTTAAGTGCGCAGGATTTCGGAGATAGTCTGCAAGGGCTGCAAATCTCCGGTAGCAAGCACGGGGAAAAGTGCGAAGAGGATTTGAGGTTTGAGTTGGGACTCGAGAAAGAGACTGAGTGAGGATAAGAACCAGAAGAAAGAACTGAAAGGTTTCTGAGTGTAACTAGTGGTTTTTAGTAAATAACACGTAGGGTTCGATGAAAGTGAAGTTTAGGGTGAAGGCTGGTCTTACATAAGCACCACCGTACACACATGTAGGATACCCCTTTCGGCCAATTTCACCTTGCTGCCTAGACCCCTTGCATCAAAATCTCATGATTTTCATCTTTGGAACGCACGGAAAGTGTATGCCTCGACCCCGGTAAGCCCCGAAGTGCGCCCACCAGCGTTGCAGCGTTGCAGTGTTGCGAAGCTATTCCAGCCAATGATCGGGGGCAGTGCAGAACTAAAGTGTATTTTTAGGCCGAAATGGGCCGGAAAATAGCTCAGCGTTCCAAATTGGATGCACGTCCTCCGCCTCGTACTGCAGGCAGTGCGTCCACTCGCTTCGCTTAGAGTGAAGCGAAAATATGCCAATGAATTCCAGGCTTGTTCGGCTGCAGAATGTTGTCTAAAAAGGGTCTCGTTTGCGAAATTTTCTCTTGAATGGTTTTCGCAGTACACGCTTTGGGAATTGCTGCGTTAAGACCGGCGAGGGTGGGGCAGGGGCAAGGAACGGATTTAGGTGTGCATACTGTGCCATCCCTGGTTAGTCCGTGCCTTAACTTTTAACTCGTCGAAGTTTCAACCGCCTTGCTGGACGTGAACCCGTTACTCAACTTTGAGGCAGAGGCACTCTTCTACTTGAAAGCAGAACTCCTCATTTTTACAAACCTCTTTCACAGTTCAACTTTTCTCATCCGATCTGGATCCGTCACATCGTCCGCGTCCAGACCATCGCATCTGCAGCGTAGCAACCTGTAAATTTGCCTTCCACGCGTACGAATTTCAGGTCCAACCCTCAGCTGATCCGACTTGCATGGGTTCAGCTCGTATTATGAGCCAGGGCGTGTATGCGGGCTGTTTCACTTGGCCCAATCGATCCTTGCCCAAGCATTTGACCAAGATTTGGAGGTAGCGTACTTGTTTAGAGCTAAGGTTGCCAAAAAAGGGCGGCTGTCACAGGGCTCGAAAGATCCTTCGCAGAGGATAAAGAAAGGATCCAATAATGTCGATGAAGTCAAAGCTTATCGGGTAAAGCAAAGAAAAGCCAAGAGCTAAAGTCAATCAAGAACGTTATCCAGCGATTTCAGCTAACTCCGATCAGTCTATGAGCCTCATCCAATCAAGCTCAGTGGCTGGCTCGTATATCGGCTATTGTAGTTGTTCTACACCGCGCTTTTCTTCGCCAATGCAACAGGGTGGTTGTTTCTGCAGGCGTGCGCTAAAGAACTGCAAATGCGAGGAAAGACATGGACCTAACGGAGCTTCCAAAGTTTAATTAAGCAATGTTCCGTTGAGTTAGTCAACGTATTTAACTTCGGATTTCCCTAATTTGACCCGCCACTCTTTCGAGCCATGCATTTCACCCAAATCTTGGAGATCTTCCTCCTCATTCTCCTGGCACTCGCCTGGGAGGGTTGTCCCACCGGCAATGGCGATGGATTCCAAGCCACTTTCTACAACATCAGTCACGATGACAGTTATGCTCTTTTGTCTGCCTCAGAGGGCCAATACCAGGAATTTTACCGGGGTGGCTACACCAATTATGGTGGTGCATTCGCTACCGTGAACAATTTGCAGGACATCAACATTCCAGACTACTACGAGACGCCCACCATTTACTACAAAGATATCTTTGGTGAGAGAGTCTCGGCCAGTAATTACACCGTTAAGCTCGATGGTTGGATCTACTCGAGAGCGGGAGGAGAGTACACTTTCGAGGGTAAGGCCGACGACGGTTTTGTGTTCCAGATTGGTGCTGAGTTTGGGTGCGAAGGCTCCGTTGATGACATTGTCAACTCGACTTTTGCCTTGACCCAGTTCCAATGGATTTACTCTGTTCCACAAATCACAATCAACTTGGATCCTTGCAAGTGGTACCCATTCCGTATTGTCATGGCCAACTACAACGGAGAAACCAGCTTCAACTTCAAGATGAACGGTCCCGATGGCCCTGTCGACAACGCTTTTGCCGACCAGTCTACGTGTACCCACACCACCACCACCGAAACGTATGTGCCCACGGGAACCGGAAGTTACCCTCCTACCGGTTACAACACCCCAACCGACTGTTCGCAGGTTGAAAGCTGTACAATCACTTATGTCCCACCTCAAACCACCACCACCGTGACTTACTCCCCAAGTGGTACTGGAAGCTACCCACCCACGGGTTACTTCACCCCATCGGACTGTCCCGATGTTGCAGAATGTACAATCACCTACATTCCTCCTCCTCCTGCTCCACACACCACAACCACTGTCACCTACAGCCCCACTGGAACTGGCAGTTACCCACCAACTGGATACTTCACTCCATCTGATTGCGAGGATGTTGCCACTTGTTCCATTACTTACATCCCACCTCAGCACACGACTGTTACCACCACGTACACTCCAACTGGTACTGGGAGCTATCCAGCCACCGGCTACTTTACACCTTCTGACTGTGAAGATGTGGCCACCTGCTCCATCACGTATATTCCACCACAGCATACTACGACTACTGTCACTTACAGTCCAAGCGGTACCGGAAGTTACCCTGCCACTGGCTACTTCACACCTTCCGACTGTGAAGACGTTGTGACTTGCTCTATCACCTACGTGCCTCCACCACACACGACTGTTACGACTACCTACACTCCAACTGGAACCGGAAGCTACCCTGCTACTGGATACTTTACCCCATCGGATTGTGAAGATGTGGCTACTTGTTCGATCACCTACATCCCACCACAACACACTACCACCACGGTCACTTACAGCCCTACTGGCAGTGGTAGTTACCCAGCCACAGGTTACTTTACACCTTCTGACTGCGAGGACGTTGTAACCTGCTCCATCACATACATCCCACCTCAGCACACCAAGACCACTGTTACCTACAGTCCAAGCGGTACTGGAAGCTACCCAGCTACGGGTTACTTTACTCCATCCGACTGTGAAGATGTTGTGACTTGTTCTGTGACTTACATTCCTCCTCAGCCAACACCTCATACCACCACTACGGTCACGTTCTCTCCTACTGGAACTGGAAGTTACCCACCAACTGGTTACTTCACCCCATCTGACTGTGAAGACTTGGCCACTTGTTCTGTGACTTACATTCCAGCACAATCTACTGTCCATACCACGACCACCGTCACTTACAGTCCTACCGAAACTGAAAGCTACCCTGCTACCGGTTACTACACTCCATCTGATTGTGAGGATGTGGCTACTTGCTCGGTGACTTACGTCCCACCTGTTCATACTACGACCACCCTTACTTACAGTCCTACTGGTACCGGAAGCTACCCACCAACTGGTTATTTCACTCCATCTGACTGCGAGGACGTGGTGACCTGTTCCATCACCTATGTTCCACCACAAAGCTTGCCAAGTCTGTCTTCTGAGCCCGTTTCTTCCGAGCCCAGCTCATCTTTCAGCACTTATGTTCCTGGACTGAGTGGCTGGAACTCGTCGGTGATCCTGACCTCCTCATACTCCCTGACTCCGGATGTTATTCCATCGAGTGAGCCTGTTCCATCGAGTGAGCCTGTTTCTTCTAGTGAGCCTGAATCTCCATCTGAGTTCACAGGTTCCGGCATTGAGCCAGTTTCTCCAGCCAGCTCGGAAGTCCCCGGCACCACAATTACTGTCACCAGCTCTGACAGCACTGAGGTCACCATCACATCGTGCAGCGGAACAGATGGCTGCCATCCCTCGTCTGCCACAGGCGCTTCTGGCCCAGCCTCGGAAACTACTCCTGTTGAGCCCGAATCGCCAGTGGAGCCTGAGAAATCATCTCCCGTTGAGCCTGAAAAGCCTACAACCGAAAAGCCTCAGGAGACCACTACCACAGAGACTCCTGAGATCTCTCCTGTCAAGCCACAAGGCTCTGCAACCACCGTCATTACCACCACTGTGAGCCCTGGTGGCTCTGGTTCTGACTCTGGTTCTGACTCTGGTTCTGACTCCGGATCTGACTCCGGATCTGACTCTGGCTCCGGCTCTGGCTCTGACTCCGATTCCGGTTCCGACTCCGGCTCCGGTCCACAAAGTGGATCTGGATCCACCACCGGCTCGCCCGTTGCTCCTGCTCCTGGCAGCCCTTCCTCAGTTGTGACCTATGGCAACTCGGGCTCATTCACTCGCTTGAGCTCCATTTTCTTGGCACTTCCTCTCGCTTTGGCCCTTATCTAAGGTAGCGCTTGTCACAAAAGTACTATTTTCGACTTGGATTCATCTTCCAACTCCTTTCGTCATCTTCATTACAAGTTGATCTTGCATTTTATTTCATAGACCATATTCAATTATTCATTTATTGAACCTAATTTTAGCAAACAGACCAAAGTAGTTGCTTCGTCTGGATCTTTGTCAGAGGTCAAGTTTATTCATGTAACATTAACGGCGACTGCATCCAGTCGTAATTTCCAACAACGTGACATGAAGCACGTAGTAATTCTGACGGCATAACAGTCTAGATTGTTGGCTTCGGGCAAATCCTCACGACATTTCTTGAAAAACGGTCACGTGAAGAGCCGGGATTCGGGTCCAACTGGTGAAAAATGTGGATCATCCGCGATTCTTGAACTGAGGAGTCAACTCTACTTTTCCCAAATCACGGGCTCCTCACTACAGCTGCATAGTCCTGGAAATGTAACCAGAGTCGGGTTCATGATGAACATTTTTGATTTATCGTTGAGATCAAACAGAACATAAAAGGAGCACCACACTAGCAAAGCTTTTTGTCATGATGGTCATCTTTATGGAAGTCTTGCTCCTAAATGGAGAAGCTCCAGTCCCAAACCAGCAGATAACGGTGACGAGAAGTCAGTGAATTCATGGGTAGTATAAAATGTGACCTTGCAATCGAATTCTCACTCTTTTATTTCTCTGTTCCAAGACTTTTCGCATCAATTATCCACAGGATCTTTGACAATGGCTGCAAAAGTTTCTGTTTGAGAAGCTCAGGGGATAAATTTGGGAATTTTTGCTCTCGAAAAACAGGACATTAACTTGAGAGTGTCATCCATTTGTGTGGCGCTCGGTAGCAAGAAAGATCATGATTTCGAGTTCAAACTGTAATGGCAATAGTCGAGTCGTCAAAATGGCATATAAATACCCGGGTCTGTCAATCAAACCATTCAACTATCACAATGGCCCTCAACCAATTTTTAGAGAAAGATTCGCTCATAGACTTCTCCAACTGGCCTCGAAAGTCAAGCGTCGGCACTGTGATCCGTTTTGCACCAGGCTCAGACAACCATCTGATTCTGGCCACAATCCATGAGCATGAAGTAAGAATTGCAGAAGAATTGCTTTTGAAGACATTGATGGATGCTTATGACTACTTCAACTTCATCGTACGGCCTGACACGAAGGACTCTTTCGGAGAGGTGAATGCAACCTTCCATGGTGGACATATTCCTGAAAACACCACTTCCGCATTCAACTATGAAGAGTATCTCAAACTGATTGGTGAAGCCCCTGAGCCACAGAGAGATACGGAGGTTGATGAGGCTGATTTTAGCGAAGATGAGTCCGCTGATGCTGTTGAATTTGACAGTGATGATTTCGAATTTCAAGTTCAAGATGAAGAAGCTTCAAGTCATGATGAACTTGCCACTCAAAAGCGTGATGACGATCCCCTCGTTGATTTCGAAAGCGATGACTCTCTCATTGATTTTCAGGAAGATGACATTGATGGAGGTATTCATGAATTGCGGACCGAGAAGCGAGATGAAGAATCCCTCGTTGATTCTGAGAATGACGAAACTCTTAACGGTCCTCAAGATGACGAACTCATAGACGATACTAGGGAAAGAAATGCGAGAATGAAGAGTGATTCCCTGATTGATCTTCAAAATGGGGGCTTGCCAGGTGAGCCTGAGGATGATTTCCCGGAACGTGATGAATACGACTCTTTTCTGGACGAAGACGCAGAAGAGCCACACTTTGCTATCGATCACGAACATTCTCAAGACGATCATGAAGAAAGTGAGAAATATGAGCCTTTGGAATTGGACCGTTTGAGAGATCTCCAGATCGTCACTGAAGAATGTACACTGAGCGACGATTGTCCATTTGGGTTGTGCATTGACTTCCTGGCATTCGGAGGTAACAGTCCCTATTGTTTTTCGTTGGGATTCTTTTCCTTACCACTTGGCCTTTATCGCAAAATTAATTCTATGGGGGCAGCCACCTCAACCGTTGCTGGTGCCTCCGAAACCTAAGCCGCATCCTTAGCTTTCAATCGAGTGAGCCTGTTCTTAGGGGGGTGATGTTTTGAGCATTCAAAAAGCATTAAAAAAACAACTAATCATCTGCCACACATTTAGTAAATAGTAGGATTTTCACAACTGAAGTAGAATAAGCAAGTGTGTGTATTGTGGGTTCTGGCTCGCTATACCTGCTTTGTTCGATCTATAAGTTGGCGCAAGAAAAGAGACAAGCCCGAGAAGTCGATCCGCGTAAACAGCCTTCACAGAAACTTGAACTGTCAATGGGTGAAAGTGTTCTTCGAAAATCAACTAAAGATAGTTTGTCATGTGATTTGAACCCTGACATAGTGAAATCCTCATTTCACGGTATCGCTAATTTCACTAAACGAGGGCACACCAGAAAACGTTCAATAACTCCAAATAAAGAAAATCACGGAACTCGCGAATATTCCCATTCAGTCCATTTTGTTCTGTTTTCCCCACTCGCGTGTACGATCTACCGTGAATCTGGAAAATGCAACCACGACCGCGCCTTGGCATCGCGTTCAGGCAAGAGTAGCACTCCTACCAAAATGGAATAATTCGAGAGAAAAGAGTCTATAAAAGATCGGTTCCCCGAACAAATTTACAGCAATGAACTCACGCTCTTTACTTTACGCTCTTTTCCTTATTCATTCTGTGGCAGCCATTTTGGGTTGTTCCGCCGGCCGCGATGACGGCTTGGATGTGTCCATCTACAACTTTCCCTACGCCAACAGCTTCAAAATGTTGAGAAACTCCGACTCGAAAAACGCTGCTTATTTTGGCGGCGGTTACAAAAAGCACGGCTTGCTCGGTGTCAGCAAAGTGCAAGATACTACCATTCCCAACGTTCTCGGTAGAGATTTCTTCACTGCTGAAATCTACAATCAAAGAATTATTGCTAGCAACTTCACTGCTGTTCTTGAGGGTTTCTATTACGCAAAAACTGCCGGAGACTATACCTTCACCGCAAAGGCTGATGACGGCTTTGCTTTTCTGATCGGATCTTCGAATAACTGCGATGGAAGTTTTGACCAATTCATCAACCTGACATTCACCATGGCTCAATACAAAGTGGGCCCAAATTCAAAGGCCACGGTGGCATTGGAAGCTTGCACATGGTACCCAATCAGAATTGTCTTTTCCAACTACGACGCCAGAACTTACTTCCGCCTTTCCGTACGGTCTCCTGATGGAACAACTACTAGTAAGTTCTCCAACTACAAAAAGTGTACTCACACGACTGTGACCCACACTCTCACTCCTACTGACGGAGAAAATTCACCCACCGGCTACTTCACTCCCTCAGACTGTGCACAGGTTGAGACTTGCACCGTGACATATGTTCCTCCTCGGTCAGGCACGAGCCCTGAGTCTGTACCTTCTCCACTTGTTAGTCTGTCTGGAGCCATAAGCCTGGAGTCTCAATGGCCATCCAATTCAGAGTCGGAGTCTTTGGAGCAGTCGCAAGCCCCAGAATTTCTTGTTGGCGAACTTCCTTTGTTAGCCGTTCCGTTCTTGGGCGATGTTGAGTCACTTTTATCACTGTCAATAGTGTCGGCTCCTATGTCGCTGTCTTTTGTACCTTCGGTTACTTTTGTCTCGTCGGAGTCATCAGAGTCATCAGTGCTGTCAGAGTCGCCAGTGCTGTCAGAGTCGCCAGTGTTGCCAGAGTCGTCATTGTCTGCGGCAGTTCTGGTAGCTTCGAGTCTGTTTGAGTCTGAGTCTGAGTCACCTATTCTGATTGCTACATCCCAGGTTTCCTCGGAAATGCCTGTGGTTGCTGGTTTGCAAGACATGTGGGACTTAGAACAATCAAGTGACGAAGACTCTCACCCCCTGGGGGACTCAGAAGACTCTTCTTCATTGACTGACTCTATGGAGAACTCCCACTCTTCCCAAACACCAGTGTCATCAGAAATTCACCCTGTTTCAATAACGCTTAACTCAGAGTTGATTGATAAAAGCGCTCCAAATCTTCAACTGATCAACTCAGATTTGTCAGATGAGGAAATGTTACAACAGGACGCACCGGAACTTGACCAACTAGACGAGGATGCAGCCGCTTCACTCTCCTCCGCAATCCATTCCGTCTGGGCAAACGCCTCCGAAGCTTTGGGCGAGATTCTTGACCATGATCACTTCTCAGATGGAAATGGTGCTTTAATGGCAAAAGGCTTGGGTAACCCAGGCATCGAGTCTTCGTTAAGGCCAGAACCTTTGGCTGCACCGGCTGTGGCTGAAGTGACCTTGAGCGAGTTCTCAATTATCAATGGTACTGGCAACTTCCCACTCGTGATTGATCTTGCTCCAAAACTTGGCGCAAATCCTGGAGATTCTCCTGACTCTCCTCAAGAGACTGGTGGCCCCGGAGACGAAGCCGCTGGCCCCGGAGACGAAGCCGAACTGACAGTTCTTGTGACAAAGCATGTGACTGTGACCAATACCGAGACTAATTGTGAACCCTACGTGACAACAATAACTTGTACCGAGACAGTTTGTCCAAAATTTGGAGGCGCTCCAGTCTGTACAACAACCGTGTTCTGCGTTGTGGTGGCAGTCACAACTGGGTTGCCATCTCCACAAGCTGCTCCAAATGGATTTGACAATAAACCGGGTGCCAATGGCCCAAGTCCAGGCAATGCCCCAAACAACGGTGCAGGAGGTAATCAGAATGGTGGAAACCAACAAGGCGGAAACCAAGTTGCACCAAACCAACAAGGAGGTAACCAACATGGAGGCAACCAAGTTGCACCAAACCAAAATGGAGGAAACCAGAACGGAGGTAATCCAACTGGAGGGAACCCAACTGGAAGCAGCCCAGCCGGAGGACACCCAAGTGGACCAAATCAAGCTGGACCAAATCAAGCTGGACCAGGCCAAAATGGAGGAAACCCAAGTGGAACAAGCCCAAGTGGAGCAAACCAAAATGGCCCAGCCCAAAATGGAAATCAGCCAAAACAAGGTCCAGAGATTTGTCCCGAAGACAAGCCAAAGAACGAGCCAGAAATTTGCCCTGAGGATAAACCTGAAACCAAGCCCGAAGTTTGTATTGACGAAAACGGAAATCCCCAAGTCCGTCCTAACCAAAATCAGAATGGTGGCTCTGGTGGTCAAAGTTCACCAAAAAATAACGAGGATCATCCAAAAGAAGCTCCCAAGAACCCTGCTGTGGCACCAAATGCCAAACCTGCGATTTCCACTTACGATTCGGGGGCAGCTTCCAAGTTGGGGTCCCTTTTCGCATTGATCCCAATTGCCTTGGCCTTCTTTTAGACTCCTCAAACTTGTTCATTAGCTAGTCTTTCCTTTGTTTTTCGTTGAATTAGCTCGAACACTCTTTACTTTTGCCGTACTATGGCTCAACAATAAATGAATGTTTCTCAAAATTGTAGCTGAATGCTTAAACGGGCTGAATCTCACCAGCTTCTATCCAGCCGTGTGCCCTCCTGAGATCAGAGACTCAAGTTTCAAGGGCACATTGGCAAACTCGATTATATCATTTATTAATCCATCTGGTCTCAAAGCAATACCTTTCCAGACTTCAGCCTACGAATGTGGTGGTAGCTTTCTGCGCGTGAGCGAATTCCGTTTCGGGTCTTGTTCAAAAACACCTGTACCTAGACGACTGTAATCCCGCGCAGTACCATTGGGTGCAAAATAGTTTACTCAACTAGAAGAATGTAGGAGCTAATACGCAAATGACTCTTTTGGTTGACTTCTACATATCCTCGCTAGAAAATCGGGA
Organism: Metschnikowia lopburiensis (nom. inval.); assembly: GCA_030563105.1. NCBI lineage: Eukaryota > Fungi > Ascomycota > Pichiomycetes > Serinales > Metschnikowiaceae > Metschnikowia > Metschnikowia lopburiensis (nom. inval.). Next base: position 28,376 of record JAKUBC010000021.1, read on the forward strand.
CGTGTGAACCTAACAGCTTTGAGCTCATGCCCCTATTTCCCATGCCAAAGCTACAAATCTTAGTGTCTTCGAAATTCGTACTATAAAACAGCTGGGGTGCTCTGATTTGAACAGATAACTTTTGTCTGGCACCTCAGCAAAGCAAACCTAAAGCAACATGAGACCGCCCATGGCGAGCATTTCCACCACAAAGATCCAGTCATTTGCAGGAGAGCTTACTCTGCCAGCGGCACCAGACAGTGACGAAGATTCCTCGCTGGATTCCGACCCGCCGGTCTCCTCACTGCCTTCGTCAGATTGTGTGGAGTCGCCAGTCTCCTCGCTTTCCTCTTCGGATTGGGCCGAGTCACCGGTCTCTTCAGATAACTCCGATTCTGTGACATCTCCTGTTGGGGCCTCTTCTGTTTCTGTAGCATCTTCAACGTCGTCCGTAGCAGAAGAGCCAAAGTCAGAGATCGTGGTAGTCCGGGACCGGAAGAAGCCTTCCGAAGCACCACTGGAAGTGTCATCATCATCATCACTATCATAGTAAATACCGTCGTTATAGTAGTCATCCCAGTCGCTGTCGTCTTCGTCGGGCTGAACGTAGATGAGTGGATCGAAGCCGCTCTTACCCGAGTTCATGGCAGTCTGCTTTTCCGACAACCGAACGCTACTTCTGAGGCCCGACCGTGTAGTGTAAATGTACGAGATGTAGTCAGACTCGTCTCCCAGGACGGAGGCAAAAGATGGTGGTGGGTAGGCCTCGATGGTGATGTTTTTCACGTACGCTTCAAACTGATCCTCCCTTTTTTCAAACTCAGAGTCTTCAAATTCAACCTTGTCCCTCACTTCAAGCTCAAAGTCTTCCGTTTGCCGACCAAAGGCTTTCCTTTCGACACCGGGTTTTGGTCCAACAGACCGCTTTCCAAGCCCATTGTTCACCTGTGCAGACGATGGCTCCCATCTTACATTGCCAATGTCAAACGCGAGAAACATAGGCGTTGATGGGAACCCGTAGCGTGCGGTGGTTCGATTGTAGGTGCTCTCACGGGTCACGTTCCGGACCATTCTTCCGTCAATCCGAAACACAAGCAGCTCTTCTTTCCAGTCAATCTCGTAGTAGTGCCAGTTGGCGCTTGTGTCTAGCAATGTGTGGTTTCTCAACTTGTTGAAAGCCCATCCAGTGTCGTAGATTCCTTCGGCGCTATATGCCAGGCCCGCCCGGTTTGTCCGTTCTCCATCGAGCCACAAGCTGATGCTGTCTTCCACGTTAGAATAGAGGTACATGAATGTGCCCAAATTGCGGCCCTTGGCACCTTTGATGGTGGCACCCACCTTGCCATACCAAAGATACTTGGTGGATTGCACCACAGTGCTCAGTCCATTTTCCATCTTCATGACCAAACTGTCGTCTCCGACCAGGACCCCTCGGTCCCGCAACCAGTCGCCCATTGACACGTTCCCCCTGTAATCGTCCTGCAACCCCACGAAATCGGAAAAAGAGTCGAACTCATGCTTTACCGACGTCATCCGTGGCTGTGGCATACATGCACTCAGGTTGTAGGAGCCCCGGGGATCGCATCCCATCATACAAAGGCTGGCTTCGCCACAGTAATATCCCCAGCTACAGCACGGCAACGATTTGGGGCAATGATTGTTTGATCTGCACCGTTGGTAGATGTAGGCAGAGGCGAGCTGGACTGCTTCGAGAAACACAAGGATCGGAGCAAGTCTCATTGTCTTCTTGTTCGAGGTCTTGATATGTTGTGATTATGATTTCTCAATGGTAGTGTTGTAGTATGTGATTGCAGTCTGTTTGGCTTTGACTAGTGACTAAGCCGGACACATAGGGCCCTTAAATACGGGCACGGCTGGTCATTGAACCGGTTTGCTCCCCTGACATTTTAGAGTATCAACATGTGCGATGTTCACGATGCCAAGCATTTGCCCACCCAGGTCTCCACGTGCGGCTGATGGACTGCCATAGGAGTTGGAGAGTTGCGAAATTAAGGTATTATCACGAAGATCTCAATTCATCCTCGCCAATTGATGTCGGGTTCTCATCTCATCAGTTGCGCTTTACTTTCGTGGAACTACTTCGTCTATTTTTTAGCGTGCGCTCCAAAACCCTGCACAGGACCACCCCACTCCAGATAAACTTCTCGTATCTGAACTGGCATAGATTGGACCACCTGACGTAAGCGTTATGTGCACTTTTCAGAAGGTTAGCCTCAAATGGAAGCTTTTGGTCCCGTTGAGCGGCGGGGCTGAGCTTCCATGGCTTCCATACTTTATTCTTCGGCAAAAAAAGCCGATCTCCGTTCCGGTCAATTGCAAATTTTTGAAAACAAAAAACCACGGATTATTCAAATCAATCTTTTTTCTTTCATCGATTTTGTGCTTATTCGATGTATCAGCTGGAGTTCAGTCAGTGTTCGTATATGATTTAACTTTAGCGTGATCGAAGCGTGCCAATCAGGGTTGAGTGTGTTAACCGATCTGCTTTCGATTTATCTGCGTTTACCGATCTGCCGAAGTTCACCTCAGTGGACCGCTGCCTCGGGTAACTGACCGAACTCCGCATTCAGGAACAATTCGTTTCTCAATTGGAATGACTGGTACTTAATTTTGTTACTGTACTCGGGAACTCCGATCCCGCAACTGCGATCCTCCTCAATTCCTCTTCAGTAATTAATGTTTTTCAGCTGACATAGGCAGGGCTTCATTCTCGGCTCCATCCTCTCCAAATCTATAAATCTTTTGCTTCTGATTCCTGCCTTGTAAATTCCGCTCTCCGACAAATCGCAAGCTTAAACTCCTGGACCGAGTTAGGTGTTCGCACCGATCGGTATCACACAAGCTTCCCCTAAATACTATTTTCGGATTTTCTTTAGACTTTACTCCACGGCGAATCATAATTGGCAGCTACGCCAAGACTTTGGAAGCTTGTATTCGGAGATTGGGACATCCGATTCTTGACCAAAGTGTGACAGTCAGAAGAATCGGAATTCAGCTACATCGATACAACTGCAGTCATTCGACCCAATGATTTCTTTTCAATCGAAATGTTGCTGAACTGCTATATAATAAAGTACAGTTGACCACAAGGACTATAGCAGGGGAGCATTTTCAAAGAACAAATACTGTCAAATAATCTGAAGTTTCGTTGATTGCATTCGGTTCACGGTCGCACCCATGGTGCTGCCAAGAATAGTAAACCTCGTGGTGTTAACAAAAATCAATGGATTTTGTAAAGTAGCGTCGGGCCGAGAGGAGCCGGGGCAGGATGGAGTGCAGCTGAAAGTGTGGTCACGATTCAATCCCAGCAAACTCTGTCAGTGCCAGACTCGAAAGGTCATTGGCGAAATAAGTGAGTAGTTGATTCGCTTCAATCGAAGGCCCCAACATCAACCCGGCCAACATTCATGATGTTTCAATTCAGTGAATGGATAGATCAAGCATGTCTTTCACTCACCCTCTGATTTCGAGCTATGACTGGACTTGGTTGATGGATTGCGGTGAATTTTGTACTTGTTCATGGTACGGCTAACCCCGCACTTAGTCCTGCAGACAGTCGTGGAATAACCGTAATTGATGACGAATTGGGCTGTTGATCTATCATCTATACGTCCACAGATTTTTGCAGCTTGGAAACTTAAACATGTTTTGCAAATAGAAAGATCAGCTCAGTGTCCTAACCCTCAAGTTTCCAGATTGTAACATTTCAAAGCTTAGATCCTCATATCTCGCCAAACTCTCACCATCTATGGATTTATACAGTGCTCTAGTCGCGGTACTTACGTGTACAATGTTTCTACTATTCTCGTCAAAGAAATGCATGACATAACAATGGTCCATTTTGGGCTTTAGGAGGTATGAAGCTGATTCAGATGTCGTTGCTGTACGGATCAGTTATCTCCTATCAAGGAGGTTATCCTGAAGTCAAATTGAGGAGTTATACTGGATTCAGGAGATTATCACATCTCCAGCAGATATCGGGTCATCAAAAATCTTCAGGTGACAGAATTTTGACGGAGCTCATCGTACATACTCCTGTCTTGAGAAATAGCAGGACGGAGTCCCGAGAAGTATTTATATAGACGGCTTGAACCTACCTCTCTGTCATGACACTTTCTTTCTTCTTGGTCGGTCTTGCAATAGCCCTTGGGGGCTATCTCGATGGTATCAAGTTGCCAAACGTGAGCAATCCTAAGAACCAGATTCTATTACAATGTCGCGATGAGTGTGTTGTTTCCTCCGATTTCAGTCAATTTGCGAATCAACTGACATTGAATGGCTATCTCACGGAAGGGCCAAAGATCGAGGCTAACAAACCCGCCTTTGAGGGGACCCAATCATTAGACACTCACATGGCTCTGGGGAAAAGAAGATTGGTCGATACTCACCCTGCGACGGCAATTGTGGTCAGTTCGGGTACCATTACATACGTCGACAGCAAAGGGCAAAATATATCAGGATCTTCCGAAAGCTCCAGACCCATAGTTCCTGCTTATTCTGCTGGAACAAATCTCAGGGACAACTCGAATATATATTCAATGCCTGATCCAGAGTGGAGCCCAGATTTTTCTGAGGCTGGTTCCACAAAAGAATTCGAAGACCTCGATAATATCAAGGGCTCCAAAAACGAAACCTTACACAAAGCGGCTGATGGCCAAGGAAATGCGACAGACAACAGAATCAAAGATGAAACCAGGCCGCATTTCGAGGAGCCTCATGGTTCTCCTCTCGCGCCACATGCCGACGATCCTCCACCAATTGTCTCCTATGATAATACAGGTGCTAATCTCCGCTCGAATCGGTTTATTATGGCTCTCCGTATTGCTTTGACAGCATGGACTCTCTGATCAGTGCGTCAAGATCATCCGTTGCTTTGAACACGACAATGCTTTAGTGTTGAATAATATCGCTAGAATAATATGTCGACGCATTTTGAGGTAATTCACGAGCCTAAATAGTAGTTGGTGAATAATGTTCAATATTCATGGAGATTGAGCACGGCAATCCCCTGCTTCGAGTCGGGCTCCAAAGAATTTCGCAACACTTTTTTCCATCTTGTCAATTTGTTTCATTTTGTCAATTTAGGGGTTTAACCCTTTGGATTGCATCTTCCCGTCTAACTTCCGCGAACTGGTCTGGGTCCAAATTCGCGTGCACAACATGGTACGCACCATGCTAAATACTGTAGCAATCAGTTGCAAAAAGCTTATCAATTTTGACCCTCTGCATCAATTTTGAATTTACAGGACGTTTGGCGGTCTATTGGTTTCGCTCATACAGTGCAGTTCTCCTGACTCGAGCTACACTAGCAAATAGGCTTCGCCAACAGAATTGGTGGCCTAGATCGATCTCAAACCTAGATAGCCTTTGGTATGAATTGACAACGTTTTCTGAGCTTCAAGCTGTCTATCAATAGGATGGTTTTCCACCTGATTGGTTTGGTTGACCATGGTTGATGGAGATCTCACCTACACTGGCATTTACTAATAAAAATTCTTTTGAGAAGCGAGCGTAGAGAAGCTTCACTCGCGGACAAAGAATTTTATTCTAAAGCATGATTAAATCAAGAGTGCGCCTGCCAAAACGAGTATCTCAAACAACGATCTCACGTATCTAGGCTGAGAAACTCTCACGGCTCCGGAGTCAGATGAAGAAGTTTTGCCTCCTTCAGAACTGGCCAGAGAGCTAGAAGCGACGGTGGAAGTTGCGTTTCCAGAAGCAGTGGAAGATGAGGAGTCAGATACCGAGCTGTTTCCGGACTCGTAAGCTTGATCGTTGACCAACTCAACACTGACTTCGTGAGAGTCAGAAGTGTACTTGTAGGCATTGTACTGGGAGTCATCGGTGACATTTGCAGACTTAGGCAAGCCGTATGCTTCGACAGTCACATTCTTCACGTATGCATGGCTCGGTTTCTTGATTGCGTTCAAGTACTCATCATTGTCCGTGTTAACGCCCATCCAAACAGTAGCCAATTCGAAACTGAGAGCAGCCGGAGTGGATGGGTACTCGTAACGGTGGCTGGTTTCGTTCCAAGTGTCCTCTTTTTCCAAAGTTCTGACCACATCTCCATCGAGCGACCAGGCAATGCTATCTTCCTTCCAGTCGATTTCATAGTGGTGCCAGTTTTCGGCGTCATAGTAGGAGCTTTCCTCGATTTCACCCAGAAACAAAAAGTTGAAGTCAGATGGATCTTCAGGAGCGGCGTAGGTCGTCAGCACATTGGTGGTTTCTTCAGTGCCGAACAAGAAGGCAATTTTATCACCAACGCTGGACTCAAGCTCAAAAGATACTCCGACACCGATAACGAGAGAGGTTTTGATGCTGGCACCCACTTTGCCGTACCAAAGGTACTTTGTGGATTCTACCGAAGCCAGCAACGCGGTGGCGTTCTTCATAGTCAAGACCAAGGAATCATCTTCAATGTCGACGTGGGAAAAGTACACCCATTCGTTTTGCGAGCCATTGGCAGCCCACTGAGAGCCGTAGGTGCCAAAATCGTCGAGACTGCTGAAGTTGGCAGTGAAACTCGACATCCGGGGCTGGGGCATGCACACAGAGGCATTGGCTGAACCCTGAGGGTTGCAGTCTCCAAAGCCAGCAGTGAAGTCAACACATGAGCCATCTACGCAGTATGGCATATCATCGGGGCATTTGTTGGAGGAGCTGCAGAAGTCGAAATCGGAGAAATCGTCGGCAACGGCAAAAGGAAGGACCGCTGCTAGGAAAAGGAGAGAAGACGGCTTCATCGATAAAAAGCGTCAGTTAGTGTTGAGACTGTCGCATTTCGGTGTTTTTCTTGGTACATTTTTGTTGGCCAATCACGAAAAATGCGCTGCGAGCATCGCACTCATCTAATCTAATCTGGTCTTCGATGGCCGTAAAACTCTAAACCGTGCGCTGAGATGTTTCTATCCTGCACACACGCGTGTTTTTCTCTTAAAGCCGAGACTCGCTCTCTTCAATCAATTTTGAAACACGACTAGCGACGAGGAAGTTTAGACATCGCTTAGTGACAGCTGCCAAAGATGCATGTTCTCGGAACCTAAACTTAATCGTAAAACGTGCAGGGTCAAGATGCGTGTGTATGCAGGCTGTTTAGGTGCAGTCCGAGACGGCTTTTTTTGATTTATCAAAACATACGGCTCCATTGAATAGAGCATTCACAAATAGTTCGCTTGATCTATTCAAGCCGTTCCTACCGTTTAATTCCTTGAGTTTTATTTCCGTATACATCTATGAGTCTAAAAAGCGTACGGAGTATGAACTGATCGTGAGACTGAGCTTAAACTGAAAACCTTCCAAGAGGCCCAGTCCCAATCAGAAACGCGATCTCACATGAAGAAAGCAGCAACCACAACGAGCATCTTGGTCAAGATTGTCAGAAACCCGGACGATTTGAGACTTCCCGAGTTGGAAGATGAGGTGGTGGCTTGGGTGGCCGTTGGAGAAGCTCCCGAAAACGAGCCGTTGTTGGATTTGATGTAGTCCTCTTCGTTGACCAACTCGACGCTCATTCTGTCACCAGAATCGGAGTTGTAGACGAAAGCGTTTCCCAGAAAGTTGTCGGTGAAGTTCGCAAATGACGGCAAGTCGTAGGCCACTATGGAAACTTGCCGGACGCTTGCGAAGCTCTTCTGTTTTGACAACTTCTTGCTATCTTCGCTCGGAGGGTCCACCCAAAATAAGTTTGGCACCAATTCAAAGTTGACCGTGGCTGGGGTCGAGAGGAAATCGTACCGCTGGCTAGTTTCGTTCCAAGTTTCGTTTCTGTTTATGACCACGTTTGTAGAGCCGTCAGTCAGCAAACTAATATAGTCCTCATTCCAGTCCAACTCATAGTAGGAGTAGCTTTCTCCCCGAAGGCTTATAGCATGGGAAACCTTGTCACCCACGTTCGACTTGAGGCTAAAACGCAATCCGGTGGTGGCCGTCAGCGAGACGTTGATGTTGGCACCAACCTTGCCGTACCAGAGATATTTCGTGGAGGTCAAATGGGCTGATTGCGTGTCATTTTCAGTCTTCAAGATGACTCCACCGTCGCTTCCACTGGCGACGTCGTACAAGTAAACCCAGTCGTAGTCCGAGGCATTGGCACTGTACTGGGATCCCCATGGGGCAAGTGGTTCCGATGAGATGTAGAAGTTGGGGTTGAACGACGTCATCCGGGGCTGAGGCTTGCACATAGAAGCATTGAACGATCCCATGGGATTGCAGTCGGCATAGCCAGCAGAGACTTCATTGCATAGACCTGAAGAGCAGTATGGGAGGTCTTCAGGGCATTTGTTGGACGAGTCACAGAAAATTGGGTCGGCAACGGCCAAGGGAAGGACCGCTAAAAGGAGAGAACCCAATTTCATGGAAAATGTCCGGGGTGGTTAGGGGCTAGTTCGCAGTTTTGATGGCCATTTTTTTGTTGACACATTTTGTCGGCCAAATACGAGAAATGCGCACTCACTTAATCTAATCTGGTCCTATTTGTCCGTAAAATCTCTAAGCCGTGCGCAGAGCAGGGTTCCATCCTGCACATACATCCTTCTCTCCAAACCGAGCTCGCTTTCCTCGAGGAAGAAAGCATGTCGTGTGCTAATGAATCGTCGTTTTCGGTGACGGCTGTCAATTGTTTGTTTCTGGAAATACAAACTTATTTTCAAACTGCAGGCGGTGTGTGTCTGCACGGATCTGGCTGAATGCAGGCTGAGACTCCACGTCCGTCTGGATCAAAACACACAAACCACATTGAAAGTCGAAAAATCTTTTTCCATTGAGTTGAGCTCTGAATTTGGAACAGCTGGTTATAGACCCTGAGTCTTCATTCAGCTCGTAGACTTCAGATTGGAATTTTTATGTCGTTCTCTTTTTCTCCAACTTTCGCGCTATCTCGAATAAAATATAAATACTGACCAACTACAGCCATGTTGCAAATCAAATGATTGTTTCGTTCTGATTAAATTCTTTGTAATATCTGGATGAATATGTATACCAGTGAACCCAAAGTTGAATTTGGTGACTCGTGAACACTTCTCCGAATGTTGAGGATAGTGTTACAGTTGATGGTGTGCCTACAATCAGCAATGAAATAAATCAGAACATTATAAGTTTTCTCTATAAAACGAACAGGCTCATGTGTATCGTACACTTGGGCATGTCCAGCATACCCTCCCGCCATTTCGTTAGTTGGCCACGAACGTGCTCTCCATGTCATAGTAAATGCTGCGGAGAAACTTATCACCCGTGCTGTCCAAAAACTCCCACATTGAGCCGTCGTTCGTGAGATCAAATGGCGTACTTGCCTTTTCGGTCTTCCCAGAATAAGCCAAGCTGGGTTTTCCATTAGAAATTGCACCGGTTGCTTTTGGAGCAAACATCTCGCGTTGTTGGACAGAAGACAACAACTCATTCTCGTAGTTGAGATACTGGTCGATTCCAATACTTTGCTCGTCGAGAACGCCTGTCGTGAAACAAGAATCGGCGCTGATCACCACAGGTTCTCTGGAACTGGAAGATTCTGTGAAGCCCTCGATTTTCATCAACACCGCGTTTGAGATCCTCTCGTACGTGTCTCTAAAAACCGAGGCCGTGGGAAACCGCTCAGCCAACACATACAAAATGCTGGAACAGGCAGATATGGTGTCGTAGATCAACCCCCGTCTCTTCCATTCCAACACTTTTACGTGGGTATCGAGCCAGAGGCAGTACAAGAAGGAAAGCCCGGCCACAAACACACAATGCATCGCTAGCCATGTGTAGCCCAACTTACCCTTTGCGTGAAGATCCTTGTAGTTCATACAGATGGCCGAGGCCGACTGGGTGAAAACCTTGAACCACTCCAAAAGCCGAGGGCTGGCCTGTTCTTTCAGCTTGGAGACTTCAAGCACGACGGGCCGAAGAAGCAAAAGCATGGCGTTGTGGTACGAGATCTGCGACCAGTTGCGGGTTTCGAAAACGGAAATTGGCTGATCAATGGCCGGGAACGTAGACATCCACTCGTTGAGCTCCAACGTAATTTGTACTCTGGTGGTGTCGATTTCGTCCGGCGAGTCCATGATCGCCACGGGCTTGTACACAAAAGTGCAGATGCTGGAGAGAATTCTGCGTAGCTTGAACACGTGGCACGCCACCAACGTCTCTGGACCCTCGTCGGGCATGGGTGTATCGATGTCAGTATCGGAAATGCCAAAAGGCCGCCCCAACACAATCCCGTTGATCCGCTCCAAACCGTAGGCGCACCAGAAAATCCTGTAACGTAGCTGATACTCCTTCTTCACACTTGGCGGGAGGTCCTCTTCGTTCCGATTGCGGTAGGGCAGGCGGTGGAGCCCCAAGGCCACTGCGGTCCGGATCGCCAAACCAGTGGACTGCCAAATGGACGAGCCATCGGGCATTTTCTGGGAGAATGTCGACAAAATTAAGTACGCTTGTACGGTGCGGAGGGTGTTGATCTCCACAATGGGCCCGATATACTCCATGGCCTTGTTGTAGTACACCTTAGTGTAGGCAAATGTACTATACTGCGGGCTGTTTGCAGAGGAGACCTGGGCGCCAATGGCAAAAACCATATAGACGAAAAACATCGACTCTGGATTGCTCTCCTGCCCGCTCATGACTTCCTCAAAGCACCGCTCGAGCCATTCCCAGTCCAAAAAGGGATATTGGCACTGGACCACGGACTTGTAGCTGTTCAAGTAGACCAAACCAGCTTTTGACGACGGTTTAACAAACGGCGGATCAAATTCCTCGAGCTCCACCAGCGGGCGGTCTTTGAGGAACTGCCTGTCCTTGAGAAACTGCGACGTGGCGGAACTTTCCTTCTTGTAGTAGTTGATGGAGTTTGTGATGGCCTTGGCGATGGAAAACGCGCTGCTGTCACCCATAAACCGCGACTCGGCGCCGACGCCAAGCGTGATGTAGCCAATTTCCATTTCCAACTCTTTTTCCTTGCCCAAATCTCGCAGGTCTGGCGAATCATGGGAGATTGAAGCTGTAGATGCGCTAGACACGGACGAACGGGAGACTGACTGGCTTGCCTGGGATTTGGCCTGTTCGACGGCAGAATTGGCCCGCAAATTCTCCCGCTCAAGTTGCGCCACCCGCTCCTCGAGTTTCTGGATGTAGTTGCGGGGTATGGTTCTGTTGGTGGTGATGTCGTGGACGGTGCACTCCACACCCGAGCTCAAGCAGCCGCCACAGACGGGATACTTCCCGTCACACTTTTTTCTTTTCTTCTTGCACGACGAGCAGGCGGCCATCTGGTGGCGGCCGCCAGAACGGCGAGTGATGCTGCTTTTGGGCGGGTTTTGAGCCGTGCGGTCGGGGATTTCAACTCTGAACGACAGTTTTCCGAAATCCATGGTGCGGCATTGGGCGGTGAGTTCCGGTGCAAAAATCCCGATGAGGTTTTGGTGCAAAGTTCCCGATAGATATTGTGGGGACGGAGATTGGTGTGAATTCTCGTTATGAGCATCGATGCGCGGGAACTTACGCTTTTATCTAATCGGTGCGATAAGCACATCGCGCTATCGCGGAAGTAGAAATACCCCAGACCATGACACCACACCATGACACCAGTCCACCACAACCTCAAAATTACTAGAGGAAGATGTCGAAATACCCGCCAGATCAAGAATTGCCACCCCTAGGTGCTCTTTGTTTGGACTACACTGATGATATCCACCGGCCACCCGGAGACCCATTGAACCCGGACTCGTTCGTTTTTCCGTTGGTTCACGAGCAGGTCAAGAGTGCCACGGTGACGAAAATCGTGTTCTCCGGTGTTTTGGACGAGGAATTGGTCGAAGCTTTCGCTCAAGCGTGCCACCGGTTGGAGGCTAAAGGTGCTGTGGGAGTGATCACCTCGTGTGGATTTCTCGCCCAGATCCAAGGCCGGCTCTCTGAAAAAATCAACATTCCGTTGGCTTCGAGCAGTCTTCTCCAAATTCCGTCCGTGATGGGCTTTTTGCCGCCATCCAAAAAACTCGCTGTGTTGACTTTTGACGAGACACAATTGGGTAAGGCCCATTTTGACGGCGTGGGAATTTCCGAGGCCTACCAAAAGAGAATCGTGGTCCATGGTGCCAAAACGGGCGGTGAACTCAAAAACATCATTATCGAGGGAGGCCAGTACGTGATGGAGAAATTTCAACAGGAGATGGTGGATTTGGCAAAGGAGGCATTGGCTCAAGACAGCTCCATTGGAGCGTTTGTTTTGGAATGCACCCAAATGCCACCTACGGCAAAGGCGATCCAGGATGCTGTGGGATTGCCTGTTTACGATGTGGTCACCATGATTGACTGGTTCTATTCCGGTATTGTTTCGCGGACGGTTCCCGAGGATCCAAACAAGGAGGACGGGTTGAGAATTCGGAAACGGAGCGCCAAGGAGAAGGGCAATTGATGAATATTGGCGATCAAGATCTGTACCAGTGAGATCGGTGCAGAAACAGTTGAAAAGGCATACTTCAGAGATGATCTCTATGATTTTCCCATACAATGTCGTCACAATAAACATTATTAATTGCCAGGCTTGATAATAGTCTTCTTTTTTCTTCGTGCTGACCGCCGTATGGTCTTATAAGATAGAATCGGCTTGGTCATGTCGCTTCTCGACTGAGACCTGCGCTGACCAGATACAAATAGCAGAAACGAGTCAGATTTTCGGGATGAAGAAGGGCCCAAAGGCCCCTTCTTGATCAAAAAGTTACTCGTAATGTATTCTCCTTTTTCATCTGAAAACTAAACTCACATCTAATCCTATCTATTGGGTCGCGGTTGCAAATGCGGAAAGCGGAAGTTTCCGCCGCGCGGTCCGACCTTATCACTATATAAACCATGGAGCCCTCTGGCTACACACCCCAAAATGACCCAAACTAAAAAAGTCTTGCTTATTGGTACCGGCGGTGTTGGTACGATTGTCGCCTACGGAATTCACTATGTTGGAAAAGCTTCCGTGAGCGTGGTGGTGCGCCGTGATTACCCCAAGGTGAAAGATCACGGTTGGGACATCAACTCGGTGGACTACGGCAAGATCCAGGGCTGGAAACCTGACTTCGTGTACCCTACGGTGGAGGCTGCCACCGAGGGTGGAAAGTACGATTTCGTGGTGATTTCCACGAAGAACTTGCCCGATATCGTCAAGGTGGAGGAACTCGCTGCTCCGGTGATCACACCAGAACACACCACGGTTGTTTTGATGCAGAACGGCTTTGATTTGGGCCGCCCTTTCATCCAAAAGTTCCCTCAAAACGTGTGTGTCTCTGCCGTCTCCCACATTGGCTCCCACAACCACAGTGGTGTGATCACCCAGACTCAACAGGATAAGTCATTGATCAGCTACTTTGAGAACCCCAACTTATCGAAAGAAGTGCAAGAGGCCAAGACACACGAGTTCATTTCGCTTTACTCGAACGAAAAGAACAATTGCACGTATTTCCCCGACGCCAAGTGGTACCGGTACCGCAAGCTCGTGTACAACGCATCTTTGAACACGGTGGCTGCGTTGACTGGTGTGGACACTGGGCGGCTTGAGATTTCCGGCGGTTTGGAGAAAATCTCCATTCCGGCCATGCGGGAAGTTATCGCTGTGGCCAAGGCCGACGGTGTGGAGCTTCCTAAAGATGTGGTCAACTTGGTGGTGCACTCCGACGATGGCGACTGGTTCGAGCCCTCGATGCTTGTTGACGTCAAGAAGGGCAACCCTATTGAGTTGGAGGTGATCTTGGGTAACTTGCTCACGGTGGCTGAAGAGTTGAAGGTGCCCACACCGGTGTTGTCTGTGGTTTACGAGTTGTTGAAGGTGGTGCAGTTCCGGTTGAAGGAGGGCCAGGGCATGGTCACGGTGCCTAAAGAGAGAGCCGTCAGCGACAAGTACTTTGAGTAATTTAGAAGTAGCAGAAGAGAAATAGAAGAATAGAAGAGGAATAGAAGACTGAAAAAGGGTAAAGGAGATCAAGATTGAAAGATCAGGAAAACTAGACGAAATAACAAGAGGAAGAGTACAAGAGGCTTGAACGGTCAGATTACATTCGATAGTCCACACTTTTGTCTTAATCCAGAGTTCTGTGTCTATAGCTTTGCTGGGTTGATTTCCCAGTCTCGGGGACTGGCCATCGTCACGTTCTGCAACGCCCGTGGATCGTCTGCTCCCCAGTTGATCTGGTTCAATCTCTCCCTTTCTCTTTCCCAAGAAAACAACTCCGTCAAAAACGGATCGCCTTTCTCAAGAATGATATCTTTGATGTGCGATCCCAAAACCCCAAACATCATGAACGCATGGCCCGAGTCGCCCGCTCCAACGAACAAGGACTTGTCTTCATAGTGGGGACAGTACGAAATGAGAAAGTCGTTGTCCACGCTGTCCGAATACCAGCAGATTCTGGTGGCTGCCACGCGGTCGAGTTCGGGCAAGTACTTCCTCACGAAATTCTTGATTAGTGTGAGCCCAAACAACGGCACGTTTGTTTCCTTTTCCTCGGTGTATCTTGTTTTCACCATGGAGTTCACGTTTTTGGTCGGGTTTGTCCATTTCATTCCACGGTACCCGATTTTCATGTACCCACCAGAAGAACAGACCGGGAATCCATAGAGTCCCCCCATAACACCGTCCCGCATCTTGTACGTCCAAGGCGGAAAGTTTTTCGGATCGAACCGTTCAAGCAATTTTGGGTCTGTGATTTTGAACATCGTGACAGTTCCACCGGTAGCCTCCACCCTTTCAGCAGCTTCTGGAACATACTGTGCCGTCCAGGCACCGACGAGAGAAATCACGAGCTTGGAAAAGTGAAGATCGCCATCCACCGTCTTAACTCCCACGCACTTTTTGCCGTCCGAGCTTTCGTTGTAGGCCACCAAATACTCAGAAATCCCGGTGCCCAAGTGAGATTGGAACCCATCGTACTTTTGGCACAAGTGAAGCACCCACCTGCACATTTTGTCGGCAATCATGGTTCCGCCAGTTGTGTCGAGAACACCTTTCAAGTGGGTTCCTGACTTTTTCGACAAGAATGGATCAACCGAAGCACCTGGTAAGCCTTTGGCCACGGTTTTTTGCTCAGCTTGCGGATCGTCAAGGTCAATCGCATCCTCCGGCATCGATCTCAACGTTTCCACCTCAAATGGCGGGAGCTGCTGTTGGTCGGACAAATGCACATTTCCAGAGTTGATGTAGACTGGACTGCCACCTTCGAAGTTTTCAGCAGCGATCATCTTGTTCCACTGGAGAAACACGTCTCTGCTGGCGAGCGCCATCTTCTGGTAGTGGGTTTGCTTACCGTACGACGCCCGGAATATCTTGTTCATATCGGAAGAAGCGCTGTCACATCCTTGGAACCAGTCGTAGTTCTGGGAAGTATAGTCATTCTTGTCGAAGATGTGGACATTCTTGTAGCCGTCTTGCAAAAAGGCCAAAGCGGTGGATAGTCCGTAGACGCCTGCGCCGACAATGACGATTTTCTCGTTTTTGGCCAAGTCAGGCATGTTGGTAGCCCATAGTTCTGGCGATGGAGTACTTATCTGCGCGGAGCCGATATTTGGGGCGGAAAACAGCGCAAAGCCCGTCGGAAACTTACGCGATCGATAAGAGTGCACACAGCTCGATCGGGAAATGATACCCACCAAGACAATGTAAAGCTAGTCTGAAGTAATCAGGCCATGAAAGTTATGAGCGACTACCTTGAAATTTCTCTATCTTTGATTCTATGTCTATATTCCCTGATATGGGTTTTTGGCCCGGATGCGGGCGCCGTACCTGTAGAAAAAGAACGGAATGGGAATCATTCCCAATGCTATGAACCCGATCAACGATCCGCCCCAGTGCACGCCCAAGTTGACAAACAACTGCTTGGCAAACAACGGGAAAGAAGCTGCAAACACCGACCGCACAAACGTGTTTGCGGCAATTCCCGACGCAGCGTACGTGGTGTAAGCGTCCACCAAGTAGTTGAGGCAGCCTTGGAAAATGATGATGAAGCCAATGCCGATGAGGACAATGCCCAAGCAGGGCACGATCCAGTGGATGTTCAGCGACGAGGTCCAGGAGAAAAGGAAGATGCCGGCGGGCATCAACCAGGCAAACCACATCAATACCGGGAACCGTTCTTCTGGCGGAGGTTTCCCCTCGAACTTCCTCGCTCTTCCAGCCCAAAAAACGTTGATGAGGTTGCCAAAGCACACGCCCACGAAAAGCGCAATGTTGGGAAGCGTGGCCACGGTGCCCTCCCAGCCCCGGCTCAAGGTAAAGGCCTCAGGCATGGTGGTGATGACAATGTAGAACACTCCGTACACGTAGGAGGCGAACATAACAATGACAAACACAATCGGGGTCACCAACATGGCAAATGGACGCACCAAGTGCTTGGTGGCCACGTCCTTGACGTCCAACTGCCACATATCGAGCTGGGAGTGGATTTTCCAGTCTCCGGTGCTGATGCGCAACCGTTTGGCCTCCCGCTTGGCCAAAACGGGCACGTATGTCTCGTCAAGCAACAACTCACACGCCACGTAAAGAGCCATACTGAGTATGCCCGAGAAATACTGCGGGATGCGCCACAGCCCAACGCTCAGGTTGCTGTACATCATGAGCGATGCGACTATGGGTCCCATGCTGGACCCACCGTTGACCAACTGGCCGTAAAATGCAAAGTACTTGCCCCGTGTGATACTATCGGGATACAAGTCTGCCATGACACCGCCGGCGGAGACAATCGGCGCTCCGGCGCAGAATCCCGACAAAAAGCGGAAGATCATCAAGCTGGGCACGTTGTAGCTGGTGGCCACGGCCAAGGTGAAAATGCTTGACACGAGAAACGGCACCAACACGCCGAATTTGCGGCCGTAGACCTCGGAGAGCGGCGCAAAGAACATGGGGCCAAAGGCTATGCCCATGATGTACACCGTGCTTGTGAGCAAAGCGACTTCCCGAGAAATGCCGTAGTCCTGGTAGAGCAAGTCGGTGAATTTCGCCGCCGACGTGGTAGTGGAGTTCATCTGGGCCCCGAACGTCACCAAGCCAAAGAAGAACGTGTGGAAGAACTTCTTTTTGGCGGACCAGTTGCCCGGTTTGCGGTCGCTTTCGGCGTCGAACACGAGAAGCCCGGAGTGGTCCAAGACAAAGTCCCTCTCTGAAAACGTTTGCGACGAAACGTCGGTTTCCTTGTCGTGAATACTCATGGAGTTCGGTTTCGGGTATCTGGGTCCGGTGCCATCGACACTCTTCTATGGTGCGCTCATCGATCGGAAACTTAAGCACCGGCGGAAACTCGAGCACCTGCCAGATCGGGCCGCGCATGCTGCACCGCGATAAGCGGGAAAAACCGCTGCTTAGTTCACCATGATAAGATGACAACGCCCTATAAAGCCGTTGATTTTAGACCCCAAACTAGCAGACCAGACTAATACAGACAACAGTCACTGACTCAGACTCAGAGCAAGAACCAATTAGACCTGGAAACAGAATAGAGTCAACAAAACCCCAGATCTCATCTCAATCTCAGTCTCAACTATGTCCGACTCTGACTCTCTCGCCAAAGAGCCCCGGCACACGGTCAAGCCCGTGCGGCTGACCGTCCTGCTCGAGCACCTCA
Organism: Metschnikowia lopburiensis (nom. inval.); assembly: GCA_030563105.1. Lineage (NCBI taxonomy): Eukaryota > Fungi > Ascomycota > Pichiomycetes > Serinales > Metschnikowiaceae > Metschnikowia > Metschnikowia lopburiensis (nom. inval.). The sequence goes on from JAKUBC010000021.1 coordinate 45,952, forward strand.
CCACCGTGCTTTCTCCGAGCGGAAAAGAAGTGGTGATCGACGAAAACGATGTCGATGATGCAATGAAATTCGTGCTGGACACCGGAATGGAGCTCGACCCGGTCGTGGAGAAGAAGTTGGTCCAGAAGGTCGACTGGATGTTGTTGCCGCTCATTGCGCTCCTCATGTCGTGTCAGTTGATGGACAAAACCACCAACTCGTACGCGTCGTTGATGGGGCTCCGGACCGACTTGAACATGTCCTCGAAAGACTACTCGTGGGTCGGCAGCACCTTCTACTTTGGGTACATGGTTTTCGAGTACCCAGGCACGATGCTTCTTCAGAGATTCCCACTCTCCAAAACGCTTGGTGTGGCCGTCGTGTTGTGGGGTGCAGTGGTGATTCTCCACGCAGCCACCGTCAACACCGCTGGCTTCTTGGTGTTGCGTTTTGTGCTTGGAATGTTCGAGGGAATGATGAACCCGGCCTACATGATGTTGATCACCCAGTGGTGGCGCAAGGAGGAGCACTTTCTGAGATCGTGTATCTACGTGGGATTCCAGGGTTTCGGCACTCTTATTGGTGCCGGCATTGCCCACGGCTTGTACACTTATAGAGGTGTTGAGGGCCACTCGTTTGCCTCGTGGAGATTGTTCTACGTGATCACCGGTATCATCACCATGTTCTTGGGTGCCGTGTCGCTTTTCCACATTCCCGACATTCCAACCAAGGCGTGGTTCTTGAACCCCACGGAAAAGACCTACATCGTGGAGAGAATCCGGAACAACCAACAGGGTTTCGGCAACCACCACTGGAAAAAACACCAGGTTATCGAGGCTTTCTTGGACCTCCCCACCTACATTTTGTTCGTGTACGGCTTCACTTACGCCGTGGCAAACGGAGGATACACGAATTTCGGCAGCATTTTGCTCAACAAAGATTTTGGCTTCAAAACGGGCCAGGCCATGTTGATGAACATGCCCGGAGGTGCCATTGACATCGTGTTCCCCCCAATTGTGGCCTGGGTGTGCACCAAGTACATGAAAAACAAGCGTTTGCTCGCTGCCATCGTGGTCAACGCCATTGTTTTCGTCGGAATGTGTTTGTTGAACTTCACCCACCACAGGGCGTCGAAGTTGGTCGGCTACCTTTCGTTCTACTTGGCCACCGCCGTCTTGTCGTGTGTGTTTTCCATCGTGTCGTCCAACGCCGCTGGTTCTTCCAAGAAAATCACCGTCTCCACCGTTTATTTCGTGGGCTACTGTGTGGGCAACATCGTGGGTCCCCAGACGTTCACTGCGCCACCGTACGTTGCCGCAAAAACCGCCATGTTGGTGTGTTTTGCCGTCGGCACGGGCTGTTTGACGACGTTGTACATTATCTACAGCCGGAGAAACATCCAGAGAGACGCCCACCGTGCTTCCATGGGTGATGCCTATGTGGTGCCTGAGAACATCGAGTTCGCAGACTTGACTGACAAAGAGAACCCGGAGTTCAGATACTCTTTGTAGCCCTCGAAGCTGGCATGAGAGGGCTCAGTAATAGAATAAGATAGAATTGTTTGAAAAAGTGTAAGAATGCGAGATGACTATTTATGAAATACTGTGTCCAATGTGGACCGAGACGAAAGATTCAAGAGGCAGTATGAGTTGGCTATAAAAGAAGCATAACGAGTGGAGCGGCTAATAAAGAGAGTCCCGAACGCAACGAATGTCCGGAACTGTCTTCCTGGATAGAAAATATAGTAGCACTCAGTGAGGTTGAGCTAGCTCGCAGGAAAGTCAACCCTGAAGTGTGGGTATAAGAAGCCGTATTGGCTGTAATTGGGGTATCAAGATTTGGGGGAATGCCAGTTTCGTGGTTTAAAGACAGCACTGGAACTTGGTTGTCAGTAACTGACTTCTGTCTGGCGAGACTCTCCTCAGTTGTAGTGGGTATCAAAGTTTTGGCTGATTGAACAGCATCTGTTAAAGTAGGTTTCTCGGAAACTATAGCTGACGATTGGACGCCGTCTGAAAACGTGTGAGGTGTATGTATGTGATGAGTGTTGGATTTCAGTGTCTCGTCTTCATGAGCAGAGCCTGTTGGCATTGGGCCAAAAGTTTCCAGAGTCTGAGGTAGTGATATTGGCGAGTTTGGAGTGGAACGGGTATCAGAATGGCTCTCTGTTGAATTCTGGTCTGAGCTTGGTTCCAGGGTGCTTGTCCCAGTCGGGTCACTTTTCACCGAACCGGTCCCAGAAATGGCAGACAGCAAGCTTGTAGAGCCTGTTTCACTACTTTCAAATGCCAGCGACATAGAAGTCAAAAGACTCGAGATGCTGAGAGTTGAGGAGACAGTTGCAGATGTCTGGGAACGGTGGTTACCAAGCACACTCGTGTAATGTTTGGTCTGAGAATTTTCAGACGAAGTGACGGCATTGGTACTACTTTCGTCCAGAGATGACGCCGAAGGTTGCAATTGGTTGTTCAGGCTTGTTCCAGTCACCGAACTCAGAATTGAGTCATAGACTGTGGTGTATATCTTGGAGGAGAGTGTTTCTGAAGGATGGTTCTCGGATCCAGAGGAAATGGTGGCTTCAAGCCTGGAGGAGGTGGAACTCTCAATGAATGATTCACGAGAGTGTGTGTTAGTAGGCTCAGAATCGGTGGTTATTGGATCGATTAATCCAGTTTTTGAAGAAGATATGCTGCTTGAATTGGGAGCATTGACAGTTACAACTGCAGTGCTGAAGTGAGATGAAGATCGAGGAGTCAAAGCTTCACTGGCGCTAGACAGAGTGTTCCATGGTGAGAAGAGTGCAGAGCTCATATCAACAGAGTGAAACATCGTAGAAGATGGCTCTGAGAATGTTGACTTTGAACTGGACTCAACGTCTGGTAGAGTCGTTTCAAAAGAAGATGATTCTTGCGAAGTCTCAACTGTGGTTGAGGTGGTATCTGAAATTGAGTTTTCAAAAGACGTAGAAGCTGTAGGCGGATAAGTTAGCCTTTCACTAGAACTTGAATTGAAAAAGCCTGAAGTTCCGAGCCAAGTCGAACTGGACTCAAAATTCTCTGTCGATCCAGAATTGGGCTCAAAAGAACTTGTTTCAATAGTTAGCGGATCAGTTTTAGTAGATCTGAAATCATCAGATTCTGATCCTGTCTGAAGTGACTCAGTAGCTATGGAGTGGTCAGAGTCAGTCCTTGTAGGTTGGGAGTCAGTGTAAACAGAGTCACTAGGGCGGAGAACAGACGAATATTCGGACGAGGACATATAACTTGAAGAAGTTTCGAGTGTTAAACCGGATGTCATTGTCGAGATATAAGGACTATTCTCAAATGACTGAAACTCAAGAGAACTGACTAAGCTTGTTGGAAAAATTAACTGGAAAGTGTCAGATAAGGTGGCTTCAAAAGAAAGACTGTCTGTAGGCTCAGACTCGGTCGAGCTAGGCGGTATTATGGCAGATGAGTTCCTGAAAGTTAAGGCGTGGGACTCGAGGCTTGAAGTGACAGAGTCGTAGTCGGTAGATCTATCATTAACAGTCTCTGAGAAGCTTTCGATCAAGCTTGTTTCGTAAGATGAGGAGTGAGTAGGCGCGAGGTCTAGAGATGTCGACTCAGTCGTCAAATATCTGGTACTTTCAGAAGAGCTGGACTGAATTTGAGTTGTGTCAAGCGTGGTGTTGTTGGAGTAAGATGTGTAACTGTAAGTGCTCAAGTCACTCAGACTAGTTTCCAAATCTGTCAGACTGGAATACATCGAAGTGATGGAGAAAGTGAAGTTTGTAGAGTCAGTAAAAATTGAGGACCCTGTCGAAATAGACCCACTGGGCACGGCGGTTGAGCTCAGCTCGGTGCTAGCAGTGGTATTGAAAAATGCCGGAATGGACAAAAATGTGCTAACGTCAGACGATTGGTGAGAAGCAATGGAATCAGATACGCTTGATGCAGTAGATTCCGGAAAAGTTGAAATCTCGCTTGAACTCAAACTTGACGTTGAGTCAGCAAAACTCGAGCTGCTTGAAGGAACGAGAGACAGCAGTGTGATTGGGACCTTTACAACAACCAGATCTGTGAACCCATCTGAGTCAGTTTGGGTGAAAGTTGCACTGTAGCTTTCGTTCCAAGAGGCAGTCACAGTTGTGGTAACTTTTGGAACTTCAACCACCAAAGTGTTTGTAATTTCATTGAGACCGGTGCCGATTGACGTTGCAGTGTAGTTACCAGTCCAGGGGGTTGTAACCGTTGTTGTAGTCTGAGGAACTGCAATTATCACAGTTTCAGTAAAGCCAAAAAGTCCCATTTTCGTGTACCTCGTGACAAAGCTTCCAGTCCAAGGCGAGGTCACGGTAGTCGTAACTCTGGGAATCTCAACTATCAAAGTATTTGTAATTCCATTTGTACCGGTAGCTGTAATGCTGGTGGTGTAATTTCCACCCCAGGGAGAAGTCACCGTGGTTGTCGTTTTTGGAACTGCAACAACGACAGTTTCTGTGAATCCACCTGGCCCTGTTGCGGTAGAACGTGTCATCAAACTGCCTTCCCAGGGAGAAGTCACTGTAGTGGTGACTTTTGGAACTTCAACAACCAAGGTGTTCGTGATTCCGTTTATGCCAGTAACAGTAGCGGTGGTAGTATAATTTCCACCCCACGGAGAAGTAATTGTGGTGGTGGTCTGAGGAACACCAACGACTACCGTCTCTGTGAAGCCGCCAAAGCCTGTTGCGGTTGAGCGTGTGGTGAAATTCCCATTCCATGGAGAGGTAACGGTAGTCGTGATTTTTGGGACTTCAACTACCAAGGTGTTTGTAATTCCATTCATGCCAGTTATAGTAGTAGAGGTGGTGTGATTCCCGCCCCACGGAGAAGTGACCGTGGTCGTAGTTTGAGGAACTCCAAAAACCACAGTCTCTGTAAAGCCATTGAGTCCTGTTTTGGTGTACTTTGTTATGGAGCTTCCACTCCACGGAGAAGTTGTCGTAGTTGTGACCCTGGGAATCTCAACAATCAAGGTATTTGTAATCCCATTTATGCCCAGGGCAGTTCTACTTGTAGTGTGATTTCCACCCCAAGGAACAGTGACGGTAGTGGTAGTTCTTGGTAGTTCAATGATAACAGTTTCTGTCACCATATTTGGCCCAGTTGCGGTGGTTCTCGTGGAGTAGCTATTGTCCCATGGAGAGGTCACTGTTGTGGTGACTTTTGGAACCTGAACAATGAGTGTGTTGGTGACTCCGTTGGGGCCTGTTGCGGTTGAGCTCGTTGTGAAGTTACCACTCCAGGGAGAGGTCACTGTAGCTGTGGTTTTTGGCAATGCAATGACAACAGTTTCTGTAAAACCACCAAGACCAGTAACTGTCGAATTCGTGCTGAAGCTTCCGTCCCAAGGTGACGTAACAGTGGTTGTAGTTTTCGGAACCTGGACCACAAGTGTATTTGTGATCCCGTTGGGTCCTGTTGCAGTCAAACTGGTCGTATAGCTCCCGTTCCAGGCAGAAGTGACTGTAGTTGTGGTTTGTGGCAATTGCACAACCACAGTCTCTGTGAAACCACCCGGTCCAGTAGCAGTAGTTCTGGTGGACACTTGACCGCTCCACGCAGAAGTCACTGTTTTGGTAATTCGTGGAATTTCAACAACCAATGTGTTTGTGATTCCATAGAGCCCAGTTACAGTAGTACTGGTCATGTAGCTACCACCCCAAGGAGAAGTGACTGTGGTTGTAGTTCGTGGCAAAGCCACAATGACTGTCTCTGTGATTCCTCCTGCTGCAGTGGCTGTTGATCTTGTACTAACACTTCCGTCCCACGGAGAAGTCACGGTAGTTGTAGTTTTTGGAACTTGCAAAATGAGAGTATATGTGACTCCGTTGATACCGGTTGCAGTTGAACTTGTGGTGAAGCTTCCGCTCCATGGGGAAGTGACAGTTGTTGTGGTTTTTGGAAGCTGGACAATTACAGTTTCTGTGATTCCGTTTGATCCTGTTGCAACAGAGCTAGTGGCATAGCTGTTATCCCACGCAGAAGTGACCGTGGTTGTTGTTTTCGGAACTTGTACAATCAAAGTATTGGTAACGCCATTTTCACCAAGTGCCGTTGTGCTGGTCACGAAACTTCCACTCCATGGTGTTGTTTTGGTGACTGTAGTTCTTGGAAGCCAAACAACCACGGTATCTGTGATTCCATTTTGTCCGGTTAAGGTGGATCTCGCTGCACTATTGTCCCATGGAGAAGTGACGGTTGTGGTTGTTTTCGGAACTTGAACAACCACAGTGTTTGTGACTCCGTTCGGCCCAGTTGCAGTGTAATTCGTAGTGTAACTACCACTCCACGGAACACTCACAACGGTGGTAGTTTTGGGCATAAGCACCACCACAGTCTCCGTTACACCACCAGGTCCAGTGGCCGTTGATCTTGTACTCACACCATCCCAAGCAGAGGTTACGGTAGTTGTGGTTTTTGGAACCTGAACGATCACTGTATTCGTGAAACCACCAACGCCCGTGGCTGTGGCTGTAAGCGTCAGAACGCCACTGTAAGCAGAAGTCACTGTGGTGGTAGTTTTGGGAACTGCCACAATCACGGTATTGGTTACCCCAGTTTTGGTGGTGACACTAGTCAAAGTGCCCGTCCACGGAGTACTGACAGTGACCACCGGCGTAGGAACTCCCACCACCACGGTTTTTGTCAGGGGCCCAATTGCCGTAGCAGTTGAAGTATACCCAAAAGACCAGGTGGAAGTGACGGTGGTGTACGGTTTTGGGGTCTGTACTACAACGGTTCTTGTTGCTCCCGACCCTGTGGTGCTCGTAGTGTAACTCCCATCCCAGGGAGAAGTCACTGTGACTGTAGGAGTTGGCACTTCAACGACAATTGTGTCTATGAGTTTTCCAGTGTTGGTGGTTGTAGCTGTATAGGAGTTGGCCCAAGTTTGAGTAAGTGTAGTGTAACATTTACCGTTGGCAAACGTCAACTGCTTGACTTTGGCTCCAAAGTCACTGTACTCTTTATTGGAAGGGTCTGTGTAACTCACCAGCAAACCACCGTTGCTGATCCAGTTGAAAGCCACGATTTTCACCGGATAGTACACGCCAGCACGCAACGTGAAACTAGCAGTGTATCGATTGACCTCAATACCGCCACCGCCACCAAGTGGACCGATGGTTTGGATGCTGAAATCGCCAGTGACACTACCATCCGGGTCGTCACAACAACTCTGTCCAGAACCAAACTGGAACGACGCTCCGTTATCGGCATTCAACGTGAAAACGTATGTTCCGGTTTTTTCCGCCAAAAAGTAGCCCGTCATGGCAAGTGTGTAGTTGGAGATGGTGATGGGCTGGCCGTAGATCGAGCCCTGGGTCATACCTCCGCTCAGGTCTATGATGCTGAAATTTATGTCTGTGACGCCGGTTTTTCTGGCGATATAGCCGAATTGTTTGTAGCCGGACGTGAAAAAGTCCGAATCCCAGCCGGCCGGGTTACGGAGCGGGTATTTCCAGAACTCCACATTGAATCCAGTGGTTCCTATAGTGGAGGGCGTGCATCCTGATGTCGCTGCCGCGACGCACGCTAGCATCCAGAAAATGGCAAGCCACATCAAGAACTGGGATACGGATGCTACAAAAAGTCAGTTACAAAGAGAAAAAGGTGAGGTTTTTGGGACTTTGGCTGGGATCGGGTTTGCCCGATCAAGGTTTCCGGATCTAGCTTGCACGAAAACACGCAAGACTGGCTGCAATGCACCAAAACGACCATACTGACTGAATCTTTGGTGAGCTGCATCTGCATGTTTTGGAATCAAAGAAATTCTTCATTTTGAAGAATTGAAAGAGTCAGAAGAGAGATGAGGCAAGAAGTTGGCCAAGAAAGACAGGTAAGTTGGGGCTTTCCTAGGTACACCTTTCAATGTGGAGATTTTTGACCAAATCTTCAAAAATGAAAGACTCATGGACTGATTCTCTCAAAGTTTCTTCAATTCAATTGACTTGGCCCGATTGGTCGCCGACGGTGCATATTAATAGAATCCTGTATCGATAGCCGAACCATCGGGTCGTGCATAGTTCCGCTAAGCGAAGCCGAAAGCCTTCAACCCCCAGCACAAGAAAAAAGATATCCTAGACAGACACTGTTTCTACGACCAGATTTCAACTTTTGAACTTATCAAATTTCCACTTTTTCACCTTTCTTTTGAAAATTTCTCGACTCACGAGTGGGCGCCTGTTCTGCACAATGCGAACAATTTCGTTTACGAGCTTGGCCGGGTTTGGGCGCACAGGCTCATCACCGTTATACATTAGGTTCAGTACGAGCGCCTATGTTGCATAGTTACGAGATAATCATCTATAGATAGCTCGTCAAAATCGAGAAACTCGGTAACTCATCAACAAACTGAGATCAAAACATCAATTCTTCTTTTCAGTCCGCCAATTGCCCATTCATTGTGTCCAATTGTACTCTCCAAATTTCCAGCCGCATTTCCCCGAAGTGGACAAGTATGATCCGTCGCAGATGCATGGCAGATTGCATTTTCAACATGGCGCCACGAGCCTCCGCCGCACGACGGAATTGGCAATTTTGATTCGCGATCGGGGATTGAGAATCGCATTTGGGTGGGCCACGGCTGAATATTTGGGCACGGACTCGGTTCGCTGCTCCCACTGTGAGACACCTCTTAAACTTGCCTGGCTGATAATTTGGGCTTAACACCGAAACGGGCTTGAATATTTGGATCATTTAGTGTAATTCCATGATTCGTTGAGATTCGTGGTATCTCACAGAAGTGCGAGTCTGGCAAATTTCAAGGCGAAGCCGAAACTCAGGACCGAACAGAACTGAGGTATTTAAAGCTTACAAACAACATAATCTTATAATTTTCTTTAGCCATACTCCATTTCCATGAATTTTCTAGATTCAAAGCAGATTTCAGTTGGCCAACTTTCGATAGTGACCTCAGTGATGGCTAGTTGATTTTGGGGTAGCCGTAGAACTCAATCACACCGTCAAAGCTGACCTCGCCCTTGAACTTTATACGTCTCTCGGCGAAGTAAGAGTTCTCAGTGAAAAACGGGCCTTTTGGATGAGCATCTGGTTTTCCGATTGGCTCTGCTTCCTCAGACTCTGCATCAACTGAGGATTCCTCGTCATATTCATCGGTTTTTTCCAGCGTGGGTCCCTTTGTTCCTGAAACTTTTGGAGCATTTGGAGATTTTTGACCCGGGGCATCGGCAAGATTTGGTGCCTCGTCTGAATCCTCTGGTTCTTCACGATCGTTTTCAAAAATATCCACAATATGCACTTTCTGCCCATCGGGATCTGTGATTTCGAAAGACAACCCGCTCTTGTGGAACAAATTCGTGGCGATGATTCGAAGTGGGTACGTGCTATTTGCCTCCAAATCAATTGTTGTCAAAAATTGCTTCACCGGACTGAAGCGTCTGAAAGAGACAAATGGATTGACTATGCCGTCAAAAGACCCTTCGCAAACTCCGTTCATGGCACCCACCTGGAACATACCGGCATCTCCTACGTCAAAGTCGAAATTGTACTTTCCAGCTTTTTTCGTCCGGAAATACACATCGATCACCACTGTGTAGTTGCTGATTTCAACATCAGCGTTGAATATTCTACCCATCTGTGATTCGGGCAGATCTCTGAACTCGATACCTTTGTTCAAGTCAGGCTTGGCCAAGTCTGCAATGCCAAATTTTCGAAATTGCCCGGCAACGTAGGCCAATCTCTGATGAAGTGTCCGTGATGGGTACGGATCCAATGGTGCTCTCCAGATTGTGGCCACAAACCCAGGGTTTTTTGGAATGTCTTTGCAGGGACTCGCTTTGCGGAGACTGGCTCCCATCTGGCTCAAGGTGGAGTCTGCTTCCACCAAAGGTGCAATAATAAGTGCCGCTAAGGCAATGTGTAAGATGAATTTCATAGTGATGATGCCAAAAGCCGGTAAGCAGCGCAATTTATACCCCTTTCAAAGTAAAGAGCAGCTATATTTTCATGATGATTCTTAAATCTATAAAAAGTTGAAAAGACAAAACTCTGTCGGTGTAAGCTAGTCTGTAATTTCTGAATTAGTCAAAGATGGTGCGAATAGATTCTTTCGATGTTGATGCGAACAAGACCATTGATCTCTGTCATGATATGTTGCCACAACCTTGAAAAGTAATGAAAGAGGAGGGATCGATTTTGTTTGGGCCAACAGGAGTAGCATCAAAGACTTTAATTATAGCACTTGCTGCCATCAGTAGCTAAAGTTCGAATTCGCACCTATTTGCAGCAAGTGCAGTAGACGGTCCTGAGATCGACGGTGCTGGGCGCCGAACTATTTGGACTTTCATGATCTGAGCCCTTTTCCGTCTCTTAAAAAGTGCTACAAACATGAGAGTCATAGATTGCAGAAGCCACTTCGTCTTCAGAGCTATAGGTAATTCAAACCCCCACCGCCATGAGCGTTGAATATCCAAATATAAGACCTTTCGAATTTTTTGACTTTTTGTCGAAAACGGACTATTCAAGTCTTTGGTCCAGGTACTTCGCTATTGACTGTTTTCATCACGATGAGCATGTCTGATCAATGTACAGTCTGCCAGTGACTGCAAAGTGTGAATTTCAGCTGGTTCAATCTGAACTCAACTTCAATTGACTCACATCCTGGTCTTTCAATGACTCAAATCCAAAATATCAAATTGACCTTACACTGTTATTTCCTCTATAATCTTTATTCTATCAGTTTATTTAGAGCTCAGCAACACACTCCATCTCGACCTTGATCGATGGGTTTGGGAAACCAACAACGACACAGGATCTGGCTGGGGCGTGAGGGAAGTGCTTGACGTAGATGGCGTTGAAAGCAGCAGCGTCCTTGCCGTCAGCAATGAAGATCATGACCTTCAAAACCTTGTCAAGGCTAGAACCAGCAGCGGCCAAAACACCCTTCATGCTGGCAATGGCCAACTCGGTCTGCTCCTCAAGAGATTCAGCAATGACACCGTCTTGGCCGGCACCGATACAGCCAGCGGAGAACACGAGACCGTTGGAAACGGTGGCAGCGTGGAGCTTTGGGTTTGGGGCTTGGCCAGCTTGTTCACAGGTGATCTTTTGCATTTTTTTGGTGGGTGAGAACGGTCGGGACGGCGCCGCTTTATATAATTGTTCAATTGGGAGCCATGGCGATAAGCGTGCGCGGGAGTTTATTGGTTCGATCGGGTGGATGAGTGGTTTTTCATTCCAGAAATTGTTGAGCGGGGTCCTGCAGGAGACACCGATAAGCCAGTGACACTAGCGGCGGCCTAAAAAACCGGAAAATTGAGAAAAAAAAGACTTCATTGTGATCGCCAGAGGATTCTGATTCGAAAGGTTCTCTTTTCCACTCTTATTCTCAACTCCATCCCTCTTCTGAGTGCTGCTGGCCCATCCCCCACCGGCGTGCCCAATCGGGCAGTAGCCGCCAGGTTGTTCCGTGCACACCAAACATTTTAAGATCCGTGATGTCCCGCTATCGCGGAAACGCCTACCCTATTCGGGACACGGGTTCCGCGATGGAGGCTTCGGCACGGTGACTGATTTGACACTTTTCAGATATAAGCCCGCAGCTGTCACAATCGAAATCCAAGTCTAAACTCCTCAATTCCAAATCTTTTAAATCATGTTCCGCAGATCGGCCCGATGGGCTTCCATGCTCCAGAAATCGCTACGTCCCCAGAGATTTGCCAGCACGTCTGTCCGCCAACTCAAACGCTCCTCCTGGAAATACAGCCTGGCGGTGTTGTTGGCCGGCGCTGCTTCCTACGCCTTGCTTGAAAAAGCCAACGTGCAAAACGACGCCGTGGCCTACATTCCTGTCGATGAGGTCCAGAAACACAACACCTTGGAGGACTGCTGGATCAGCATCAGTGGTAAAGTGTACGATGTGACCAACTTCTTGAAGATGCACCCGGGTGGAGCGGGCGTGATCCTCAAGGTTGCCGGCGGCGATGCCACCAAGAGCTTTCTCCAAATGCATTCTCAGGCTACTCTCGACAAGATGATGCCTTACTTGGACTACCTTGGAGTGCTCCAGGGCCAGTTTGAGCAGGTGATGACGGCCGAAGATGAGATCATCCTCGAAAACGCCGCCAACAAGCCGCCATTGAGCCAGATCTTCAACATCTCCGACTTCGAGTACGTGGCCAAGCAGGTGCTCCCCAAGTCCACCTACTTCTACTACGCCACCGGAAGCACCGACGAGTTTTCGTTGAGAGAGAACCACTACGCCTACGGCAGAGTGTTCTTCAAGCCCAAGGCGCTTCAGGAAGTGTCCCCCGACGTCGACACCAGCTCGACTTTCTTGGGTGCCAAGGTGGACTTCCCCATCTACATCACCGCGTTTGCCGGGTCCAAGTTGGCCCACCCGTTGGCCGAGTTGAACCTCCAGAGAGCCGCCTACGACGCCAACATCATGCAGATGGTGCCCAACATGTTGTCGTACCCTCACGACGAGTTTTTCGGCCAGACCCCAGAAGACCAGAACCAGTGGTACCAGTTGCACTTCCACAGACGGGAGGACTTGGACAACGTGGAGAGCAAGCTCAAGGAAATCGAGCAGTACAAGACGATCAAGGCCGTGTTCATCAACGTCGATTTGCAATCGGTGGCCAACAGAGAAAAGTACTTCAAGGTCAGAGCCGAGGAGAACATCATGCCTGCCGTGCTGGGCACCATTTCCGAAAAGGGCAAGGTCGAGTACCCCTCCAACTTCTGCTGGAAGGACGTGGAGCGCATCATCAAGGCCAGCTCGCTTCCAATCTGCTTGAAAGGCGTGCAAAGAGGCGAGGATGTGGTCACTGCAGCCGAAAAGGGTGTCAGTGCCGTGGTGTTGTCCAACCACGGAGGCAGACAATTGGACTTTTCCCGTCCACCACTCGAGGTCCTCGCGGAGGCCAAGCAGTTGCTCAAGGCCAAGGGCTTGGAGGACAAGATCGAGATATTTATTGACGGAGGCATCCGCAGAGGCTCCGACATTGTCAAGGCGCTTTGTCTTGGAGCCACCGGTGTTGGCATGGGTCGCCCCTTCTTGTTTGCCATGTCTGGCTACGGCCAAGAAGGTGTGCTGAAGGTGATTTCGATGTTGAAGGCGGAGGTGACCAACAACATGAAGCTTTTGGGTGTGGACAACATCAAGGACTTGAACGAGGACTTGATCGACGCCACCAACTTGAAGTTCCGCAACCCAACGGTGAACGACCGGTTGTACGACAATGCCTACGAGCAGTTGCCGTTCCCCAAGTTCAACGCCCGCCCTACGTGGTAATAGAGTAATAAGATAGACAGACAGATTGGGATTTAGTAGATGCAGACTACAAACCAAATTTAGACCGAGCAGAGACTAATGAGCTGAATTAGCAAAGATTTGGTGAGTGGTCGATCACCAGTTCATTTAGTTTGATGGGGGACATTGTAGAATCATAGGGAAGTAGCATTTTATTTGTAGGCTTGCTACTACTTCATGCACTTGAGGAGTTTCGACTCTTTTCTTATCGATCTTTGCTGTGATTTCTACATTCTCATACTCTATAATGTCTATTAGACAGTTTCAAACTAGCCAATGGCATAGAACTAAAAGAGGTAGTACCAGATCTTCTGAGGAATGGTGGTGGGCACCTCGTGCACCTCCTCAGACTCCTCTTGCTCGACCCGCAACAAATCCGTCATCAAGTTGACCTCCTCGGGCTTCCAGAACCTCCACTGTCTGTAGTAGATGGTGGAACCGATGAACAACACCGCCACGTAAAGGATGGTAATGTAGGCGGCGAAGAAGTCGGACACGCTCCAGTTCTCAGGGAAGAAAACGTAGAAACCGTTGGTGAGCGAGATGAGGAAGAAGAAGAACGACGTGAAGTAGGCGGTGTACTTCAAACCTGGGATACGGTATGGCACCCGGTCGTTGAGGTTTTGCACGGTGAGAATCTTTCTGTATCTCAAGTAGATAATACCGGCAAAGGACCAACTGATGAAACCAGAAATAGACACAATGTTGGACAACCAGGTGAACACTTGAGCACTGGAGTTCGAGCAGTTGAGGAAGGCAAGGAAGGCAAGCGAACTGGCGGCGGCCACACTGTAGATGGGGATACCGAATCTGTTGATGTGGGCAAAGATCTTGGGGGCGTCACCGTTCACGGCCATGGAGTGGAGCGTTCTCGAGCCGGCGTAAAGCTGACTGGCACCGGAGGAGTAGGCAGAGGTCAAGAAACAGGCGTTGACGACGTGGGGCAAGCCCTTGATGCCGACCTCCTTGATTCCAATGACGAAAGGCGAGGCAGCGGTCTTCTTGTGGGCCTTGATGGCACCCAACAATTGAGGGTTGTTGGAGGCACAGATGACACCAATGACAAGAACACCGACAACGTAGAAGAACGTCAAACGGTAGATGACTCTCTTGAAGGCCTTGGACATGGTCTTACGAGGGTTTTCGGCCTCGGCAGCACAAGATGCAAGCACCTCGGGGGTCAAAATGAAGGCGAAACCACTCTTGACGATGGCGGTCCACACAGCCAAGAAGCGGCCGGTGTGGCCGGGCACGAGGTAGTCCACAAAGGCACCGGGGTGGTTCCAGTAGTGGAAACCCAACACCTTGTGCTGGTTTGGAGCACCACCGAAGAAAATCACAACACCCAAGATGATCAAACCAATGATACACAAGATCTTGATGATGGCCACCCAGAACTCACTCTCTCCGTAGTACCGGACTGGGAAGAGGTTGATGAAGATGGTGATGACCACGAAGATGGCAATGAAAATGGCCGGATTGAGGTCGGTCCAGTATTGGATGATGTAGGCACAGGCGGTGATCTCACTGGGAGGCGAGATCGAGTGGGCGTAGAAAAGATTCCAGCCCACAGTGAAAGCCATGGGCTTATTGAGGTACTTCTTGGCCAAGGCGTAAACGGAAGCCTGACCGGAAAGCGGGAGGAAAATGACCATCTCACCAAGCTGGTTCATCACGCAGAAGACCAAGATGGAAATGATCAAGTACGCCGTCAAAAGTGGCGCCGGGCCACACACGGAAAGCGCACTTCCAGAGCCAATGAACAAACCAGTACCAATGGCACCACCAAGGGCAATCAACTGGATGTGACGAGACTTCAAGCCTCTCACAACCTCGCCACCTTGGAAGGACTTCTCGTCGCCGACCTCATCGATGGACACGAAGTGGTCTTTCTTGAGGTTTTCCTCCCTGTTTTTGGAAACGTAGGAGGAAATAGACAATGTAGGGTGGAAGGGCTCAGACATTGTTTGTGGCTGAACACATCCGGGGATGGTGT
Organism: Metschnikowia lopburiensis (nom. inval.); assembly: GCA_030563105.1. Classification (NCBI taxonomy): domain Eukaryota; kingdom Fungi; phylum Ascomycota; class Pichiomycetes; order Serinales; family Metschnikowiaceae; genus Metschnikowia; species Metschnikowia lopburiensis (nom. inval.). The sequence goes on from JAKUBC010000021.1 coordinate 61,226, forward strand.
TCTTTATAAGCCATGCTGCCGGTGGTAGCTCTTTCCTAAAGCGATAAGCGAAAAAATTCGATGCCGAGTTGATAACATCGCCCACATTCCCACCAGTCGTACACTGACGTTTGCAACCTGATAAGCGCGCCAAGACCTGGGTGCATAATGACACCGAGATTTTTCCGAGGAACTACGTCAAAATCGCTCACGAGCGCTGTCACGGGCTAAGCCCAGGGGCTCCGAATCTTGGCAAATTGGAAGCGAATTTTTGGTTTCTTTGGGTTTTCCCAAAACATTTCGTTTCGGAGTGCTCGGAATTCTGCCACTTTTCCGCTCTCTTTTCTTTTTCCGGCCCCCACCAATTATGTGAGAATGTGACGCATCTGGTATGTCCCGCGGAGAGTTACTTCCGCAGCAAGAGACAGGCCAGGGCAAAGCTTATCTTCGCCCTGATCTCGACTGCCGCATGTCCGGCACAGAAGGGCTAATCTTACCTATTTGGTCCCAATCATCATTGCCAACCAACTAATGGACGGACGAGGCGGACAAACTCGGGCTTATCTAAACGTAAGCGTAATTTCAGGCGAAAATCGGACCATCACGACAACGCCAAGAATTCTTGACGTTGACGTCTGGAACAGACTCAAGTTTTCCGGTAAACCGAATTCCCAGTATTTCGTTTCCAGTCCAGGATTGTGGGAACCAAATTTAGATACCGAAGTTTCGTAATGGTGCTCCAAACGTGGCGGATGACCGTTAATGCACTGGCTCTTAAGCGGGTCCAATGGGGCTAGATCCGGGGCAATCTCATGACCTCGTAATGTCGATGAAACCTCATTTCACCGATAACCGTGATATCCGCCTGAAAACTCTCGGAACAAACGGTAAAAATTGCAAAAAGTGGCGCTGTGTCCTCGGTTCTTTTTTCAAGCAGATTTTGAAGTTTTGATCTAATTCATTCATTCACATCACCGCACCTCGATAAACCAAACAATTTCCTCAAGTCACCGAGATCTAACATTTTTTTTCATATTTTGTGTTTGGTCAAAAATGCATGGCCGAATGGAGCCCACAATGGAACCGTGATGTGCATGTGTCCTTCGTCAGAATGCTGATCTGCCTTTTCGTGCCTGTAAGCCAAATATCCTCTTATGACGAGCAACAAAAGCACAGAACACAAGTATGAACAGCCCACAAAAATGGCCGTGTGGAGATACAAATTGGAAACACCACTGGAAGGGTCTTGAGTCAAGGATAATCCCACCACGGGCCCAAAAACGCCCCCGATCCCGCAAAAAACGCACACCATACATAGCGACACATTGACGTTTCTCAAACCGAACATTTTGGCAAGAAGGGCCGGGAGCGTCACATACTGTGTGCCCATCACGGCACCGCTCATGATGCAAAATGCGTATATGGTGGCCAAATTCTTTGCTGGGATCCACATTGCAAAAACGAAAATGGTGGAAATCAAGTAGGCCATGGCCGTGACGGTGATGTGTCCAAATGCATCAGCCAAGCGACCAACAATCGGCCGTCCCACCACGAATCCAACCTGAATTAGTGCAGAGGAAATGGATCCCTGGTACCCACTGTAGCCCTTGCTGACTGTGAAACTCCCCATTTCAATCATCACAGTGACAAATCCCAACATGCAAATGACAAAGTAGGCAGCGGTGAGGTAGAAACCGGCACTTTGAAGAATTTGAACTTCCACGAAAACCCGTTTGATAGGGAGCCGTCTCCTTATGAGTAGACAGCTGATGGTGGAGAGACCGAAGCACATAATGGCCTGACTCCGAAGCGCCCACTGCACAGAACGGGTTTCCATCACCTGTTGCATCCCAAGATTGTAGACGATTCCCCCACAGCCAGAGCCGCAAACGGAAATTGCCGACGCAAAACCACGTTTTTTCTGGAACCACTGGGGAAGAATGGAAAGCGCCGGAAGGGCCATGAAGGCCATGCCCAAACCCTGGAGCAAACCCTGTGTCAAGTACAATTGCCATAGTTTTGAAGCGAAGGATGCCAACATTAGGCCCGTGAATTGGAGAAACATGCCCAAAATCATGGTCGGTCTAAAGCCAATGAAGCTCTGGAGATAATTGATTGCTGGAGCAAAAAGTAAACCTGCGCCTAAAGCTAGGCCGCCAATAAAGGCATAGTCATATTTGGTCGCGTTGGCAAAAGTGTCGTACGACAAATAGTGCGCCAAATAGACAGCGAATCCGGAATTTGCACCCCAGGTATTGAAATTTATGATAAACGTGGACAAAAGCACGAACCAGCCGTAGCCACCATCGGGGATCGGGTCAAGTCGAGGAATTTCTTTTTCTGAGTCCAGGGTCGAATTTGCAGCCGAACTGTCTGATGTGTGGGTTTCCATCGCGGAATTAGCGATCTGTGAGAAAGAATTTGTAAGCAAAAAATTTAGCGAGGAAATAGTGCGTTAGCGAATTGTCTAGCGGTAAACAGTGAGAGTTCGCATACAAAATGACAGCGATTTGTAAGCACTCTTGTGAAAACTGCAATCTAATCGGTATTATAGTGTTTGGAACTAAAGTGTGTTAGACCAGTGGTCATAATCAGATTGTTGGGTTCAGGACTGCAACCACAGTTTCAAACGCGAATACAAACACTTTGGTCACAGTTGACCTAACGAGACAAATTTATCGAAATTTACTATTTGGAATTAAAATCTCATTCGAGATAATATATGAAAACCAATAGAAAGTTTGGATGACTCAGCATTTTGGCACGATTTGAGGCATATCTCGGTGTCTCGGGCTCGGACCTGCACGTGGAATGTGGAGATTTGCAATTCTCGGTCAAATGGCGAAATTGAACGTCACTCCTTCGCAAATCCGGTGGTATAATTTGCTTAGGCTTATACCAATCGAATCATAAGTGTGACCAAGTCAGAAAATAACAGAATTTGGAGTAAGTCAGTCTCGTAGATGGTGATCTTTAAAGTAAAGGTCCAAAACCATGAAGTGCTGGCAACCAAATAGCGGGGTATCTCTGCGACTCAAGACAAAGACGCACAGTACTCTCATTCTGCCTCTAAAGAATACCTTTTTCTTTGTAAGGGTTTTGAAAATTTTGGGTACGATGTGACCTAGGCATGATTCTAGGGGCACAAGCTACAACCAGCTCCTGAAGTCCGTCCAGTGATAGTGAGCCTGACGGCTTTCAGAACTCAGGGAGGGAGAATCAAGTGTTGGTAGGATCTATCGGTGATGGACGTTTAGGGCCGTCTATAGTATAAATGTCACGAGTATCTGGGTCCATCAGCTGAACACGATGAATTGATTGGCTGAGCTTGAGCAATGACTTCACCAATCGTAGGAGAGAGTCTGTTGTTCCGATTGAGTGTCCTCAGATTGGTTGTATGGGACTTTCACTCAGAGTGATCACTACTCACCCTAGACCTTTTAACCAGGAAGAGATGCCAGGGAACGTGTTTTTCTAGATTGAGTAATCATTCATGTTCAATATTTTGTTGGAAGTTTGGAACCTTGAAAGACCTTTGACAATTTTCAGTCTACGGTGCCCACAAGTCAGAAAGAAGGCGTTCAACGGAATTTTATCAGAGCAGGCAACGGACTCAGCAATTCTCCAAATTCTCATCATAACTAGCCAAGACAATAACCTTTGTTGATGTTTATCGGGGAGTTTGTTTTCCCGGCTCGTCCATATAAACTTGGCGATCTCTCATTCTCAACCTCTTCTAAATTCCGTCTAAGCGCATACCCGCGTAGCACCGCCTTGCGAGTATCAACATCAACAATTCACCATGTCAACCACATGATTTCCACACCAGAAACCGGGAGCTTGACTGGGACCGAGTTCGGTTTCGTGATTTACTCCACATACTTTATTTTATTGGTTTCGGGGTTGTGGCTTGCCTGGCGCTTCGGGAAAAGCTACAACTTCCTTTCCTTGAACGGCACTCAAACCGGGCTCCCGTTAGCGGCTAACTTCATCGCCTCGTGTATGTTGAAAGAAGATTAATAAAGGTGAGCTGAACAAATGATACCGTGATTGAACTTGATCAACTCGAGGATATTCATGGACTGAGTGGAAGATCATTGACTGTGAGTCAGGGAATGACAAATTCAACAATACTGCAAGCGAAACAGAAGCTGCTTCCATCAAATTGACAAAATGGATGTCAAGCCAAAATTTCCCAACTTTCAGTCAACACAGTCTCGTTCGGGTTCATGATTTAGCCACTTGTTCACCAACTCAATACTAACCCCAGCTATGGGATGTGGAATGCTAACCACCTTTCCCCAGATCGCCAACCAGGCAGGGCTCCACGGATTACTCGTATATTCGATTTCTGGAGCCATGCCCATTCTTGGCTTCGCCGCCGTGGGGCCCTACATCCGCAGAAAGTGTCCTGACGGATTTGTGTTCACCGAATGGGTCCGCCAACGGTTCGGCCCGGCCACCGCATTGTACGTGTCGTTTTGCACGTGTTTCACCATGTTTCTCTTCATGTTGGGTGAGTTGACGGCGTTGAAGGCCGCCGTGGAAACGCTCACGGGACTCGATGCTACCGGATCAATGCTTATCCAGTGTGTAATCACCACGTTGTACACGGCTTGCGGCGGTTTCAGCGCCAGTTTCGTCACGGGCAACGTCCAGGGCGTTTTGGTGATGGTGTTGGTTGCCATTGCCGCATTGGGCATGCTGTCGGAGATCCATATTGACCACAAGCTCGTGGCTTCGTCCGGATTGCTCCAAACGAACAAATTGGGCTGGCAATTGCTCTACATTTTGCCCGTGGCCATCACCACCAACGACTGTTTCAGTGCCGGGTTCTGGTTGCGGACATTTGCCAGCAAAAGCGACCGGGATTTGTGGATTGGATGCTCCATTGCAACTGCGGCACTTTTTGCACTCAATATGTTGGCCGGCTCCACGGGCCTCGTGGCCGTGTGGGCTGGTTTCATGGAAGCTGGCGACGAAAACGGCTACAATGCGTTCTACGTGCTTATGCGCCACATGCCCCAGTGGGTGGTGGTGGCAGTGTTGATGTTTGTGGTGGTGGTGTCTACGTGCACCTTTGACCTGATGCAAAGCGGCATGATCTCGACCATTTCCAACGATCTTTTCAGGAATCGTTTACGAATTGCTTACGTTCGAGTTATGGTGGTCGCCGTCATGATCCCGACCGTGGTGTTGGCGGTGTACGTGGCCAACGACATCTTGAAGATCTACTTGATCGCCGACTTGGTGTCTGCGGCGGTGATCCCCGCCATTCTCCTTGGGCTCAACAAAAACTTCGACTTCCTCCTTGGCGCTGACATCATTGCTGGCGGCTTGGCAGCGTTCGTTGCCGTTTTCGTCTGGGGCTCGTACTACTACGGATCGACGGCAGAGGGGTTGAAGCTTCTCCTCGTGTGGAACGGACTTGGAGACCCGGAGGACTGGGGCGCCTTTGGCGCCTTTGTCATTTGTCCTCTTGGCAGCGTTCTTTTTGCTTTACTCTGCGCAGGAGCACGCCTTCTCCACAAAACATTCCTGTCGCAAAAGGGGAAGTACAGGTTGTTGGGGGCAGGTTTTGAGCGCGAAGATCATGAGTATGGGGCGGCTGGACCCTGAAAAAAAAAATTTGAATAGTAAATTTTGCCTTGTCCGTTGACTTCAACTTGACTTTTGGCTCATTTTTCTTGCTGGTTATCCCATCTGGTTGTTCCTGGTTTCTGACTCAAGCCCCTCATTACTGACAGCTGAGTCAGCTTGGTGTGGATTGTCGGCAAAACCCATTTGGGTGTATGCAGTTGCAAAAAGCTTGGAGGATCCTCCACGGGGATTGGTGGCCCCGCAGTCCCGGAGTTTCCTTAGTCCTTGCATTGGACCGTTACTTTCAGTTGAGCCGTGTCAACGCAAAATGCCCGCCACCGGTACCCCATAGAAATCCACGGGTGTATGAAAGAGTTTCAGCTTCAAAAACCAATAACGGCCTTTGTTACTGCCCCGGAGTTTGATTAACTTTTGCGATTTCCTTCGTAACTTTACGCGCATCGGGGGCGTTGACGTGGGGTAGCCCCACCAAGTTTTACGTTTGCGCCCATGTGCAGTCCGCGCTGTGGGGTACGACTGTTGCACTGTCGCTACCTTCTGGAAAGGGCGATAAGGCGCATAGGCATAAAAGCGCTGCATTCCCAACTCTTCAGTCATCAGAACCAAGATGGACAGCTTCGAAAAAGAGAACATCGTTCACGTGGAAACAGCCCAATCCAACGAGTTGGCTGCCGTCGACCCGGACCAATTTGCCCACATCGATGAGCGCAAGTTGGTTCGCAAGATCGACCTCCACCTCATCCCGCTCTTCACCGTGCTTTACCTCTTGTCGTACTTGGACAGAGGCAACATCGGAAATGCCAAAATCGAGGGCTTGGCCGAGGACTTGAACCTTACCGGTAACCAGTACAACATGTGTCTCACTGTGTTTTTCATTCTTTACGCCTCGATGGAGGTGCCTTCCAACATGATCTTGAAGAGAACCAACCCCAGAATCTACATTCCCTTGACCGTGGTGCTTTTCGCCATCGTCATGACTTGCATGGGTACCGTGCAAAACTACGCCCAGCTTGTGGCCACCAGAGCCTTGTTGGGCATGTTCGAGGCTGCCCTTTTCCCCGGTATCTCGTACTTTTTGTCCATGTACTACAGAAAGACCGAGTTGTTGGTGAGACAGGCCATTTTCTTCTCCGCTGCCTCCATGGCCGGTGCTTTCTCCGGTTTGTTGGCTGCTGCCATCTCCAAGATGGACGGTATTGGAGGATACGAGGGCTGGAGATGGATTCTCATCTTGGAAGGTTTGTTGACGTTTGCTGCCGGTGCCATCTCGTTCTGGCTTTTCCCCAGATTCCCCAAGGATGCCGACTTCTTGACTGAAGATGAGCGTGCTTTCGTGCAACACAGAGTTCAATACTCGTCCAACGTCAAGAGCAAGTACGCCCGTGCACCTTTGGGTGAGGACAACTCCAACGACAAGAGATACTTGTGGGACGCTCTTAAGAGTTGGCAATGTTGGTTCCAGCTCTTCTGCTACATGGGAATCTTGCTTCCATTGTACGCCATTTCGCTTTTCACCCCCACCATCATCAAGGAGTTGGGCTACAGCGCCACGCGTGCCCAGCTCATGAGTGTGCCCATCTACATTGTCGCTGCTGTCTGTGCCATCACGCAAGGTTTCATTTCTGACAGAGTCGGCTTGAGATCGCCATTTTTGGTGCTCAACTTTGTGTGCATGGCTGTCGGATACATTGTGTGTGTCACTGGAGATCCAGTCAACAACGGTAAGGGTGTGTACGCGGGCATTTACATTGCAGCCATCGGTATCTACCCAGCCATTCCGCTTTCGATCGTGTGGAACGCCAACAACTTGAGTGGTTCTTACAAGAGAGCCATCGGTATTGCTTTCCAAATCGGTCTTGCCAACTACTCCGGTGCATTCGTGTCGAACTTCTACAGAGACCAGGACAAGCCATACTACCGGTTTGGCCACGGGCTTGTGCTCATGTTCATTGGCATTGGTGCCATTTTCTTGATTTTGCTCATCATCGGATACAGCTGGGCCAACAAGAAGAAGCGGGCAGCCATTGCCAGCGGCGAGTACAACGACTACACGGACGAGGAGTTGCTCAAGATGGGTGACAAGAGCCCTTACTTCATCTACCGTCTCTAGGGGCAGCATCTACCGTCTCTAGGAGCAGGCTCCACTAATTTATATTGTAACCTAACTTAACGAAGCCCAAGATACAAAACGACAAGAACCTAAGAGTAGATGAAGCACTAAACAAACTAAAGAAACTAATGGTAGTTGCACTAATGGTAGTTGGAACTAACAATAGCTGGAACATCCTCGGTGTTTGTCCTACATATAAAACATCTCTGCTTCTTGTCTGCAGTCCCGCACCTTCCGTTAGCTTAAGCCGCGGCATGCATGGTTGCCATCACCTACTACCATGGTGACCGGTTTCTTCAAGTCTACGGTTCGGGTGACCACGCCCAAAAAACCCGTGCAGTTCCGAAAGGACGGCCAGCAAAAGGCCATGAGCGACATTGTCGCAGCCGTGGCCCCGGAATTCAACGACGGCGCTTCGTTCTACGTGAATCCACTCTTATCTAGCGGCCATGCCCAAACCGCTTATACGGCGCTTAACACGTTTGAAAAAACAGACCACGTGCACTACAAACGGCGCATTCTCACCATTGACTCGGACTCCAAGTTCTACTATGTCAAGGGAGACAAAATGCCCTACGATCGCTGGGAGGGAAAGTCCACTATAGCGCTTGACTATGTGTGCGGTGAGACTGACTCTGACAGCGGCCACTTGCAATTCCAGCCCGAATCGCAAAAACGCCCACTCCCGCCCAGAACGGAGTACTTGAATCCTGCCAATGAGGAGGCATTTTACGCCAACGACCGCCCATTGATGATTGCGCTTCACGGTTTGGCCGGCGGCCTGTACGAATCGTACCTCCGGGCGTTTATGTCGCAGATGGCCGGACCCGGAAATGCATTTGACGGTTTGGTGGTCAATTCGCGTGGCTGTGCCAACCACACAATCACGTCGCCACAGCTTTTCAACGGGTTGTGGACCAACGACTTGCGGTACGTGGTGAACGAGCACGTGCGCAAGCGGTGGCCCGACAAAAAGATCTTCTTGGTGGGCTTCTCGCTTGGCGGCTCCATCATCGCTAACTACTTGGGCCAGGAGGGGCTGGAAGTGTACAAAAACATCAAGGGTGCAGCAATCATGGGCTCGCCATGGGACTTTCCTCAGGCGTCCACCGCCTTGGTCGACACGTACCTCGGTGACAAGGTGTACTCGCCGAAGATGGGTCAGAACCTTGTGAAGTTGGTCGACACCCACTACGCCGACGCGTTGCACGTGAACGAGTTGGTGCTGGAGTACAAGAAGAACCCAGACAAGTTTGCCGTGAAGAACTTGCGGGACTTCGACGATCTCTTCACGTCTCGTCTCTTTGGCTTCAACTCGGCTCAGGAATACTACCGCCACGCGCTGCCTGACCAACGGCTTTTGAACGTTAGGGTGCCTACCCTTATTGTCAACTCCAAGGACGACCCGATCGTGGGCTCTAAGAGTCTTCCAGTTTCGGAGGTGAAACTCAACCCCTACACGCATATGGTTATGACCACGGTCGGCGGTCATTTGGGCTGGTTCGACTACCGTCATACACGGTGGTACGCGGCTCCCTTGGCCCGGTTCTTCGCCGAGTTTAGCCAGTGGGAGGTGGAGACTTTGGACGAGGAGAAATTGCCTCGGGCCACCAACGGGTTCTGGAAGCACGACCGTCTTGTGTCGTAAACAGCCCGACGATGCATACTGGCAAGGACACTGTCTAGTTCTTACCCGACTATCTAGCTTGTATTCAAGTTATTGGCAAATAGATTCTTAGCAACTTTTCATCTCATCTGAATTTTTGTATGAAATCAAAAGTTTAATCTAGTTCTGTCTAGCCCTTATCATACACATTTTCACTCATTTGATCATACGGTCACACTCTCACGACCTGCACAATAGCTATATATCGGCTTTTATCCAGCTTCGATCTAGACTATCTAGCTTATCTAGCTTTCATCTGATTTTATCTAGCATTCATCTAGACTCATCAGCTTTAATCTGAACTCTAAATTCATCTAGTTCTTATCTGACTTTCCATCTTTTAACTATCGCTACTGAGGCTAGCTACCAAATATTCATATCTTCAGTAGCTCTTTTCAATATGGGCTGTGCTCACTGCCGGCGACACCGTCGAGTGGCTGGTGGCTGGCGGCGTATACATCTGCCCGTTGTACTCTAGCACGTCGTAGAAATTGCAAGCGACGACTCTTTCCGCCAACTTCCCCAAAGAAATGCGTTTCGTGGGGTCGAGCTCGAAAATCTCCTTGAGGAGCTCGTTGAACTGCAGCAGAATGGGCAAAATCGACCGTAACAAGTTTCTGTTGTTGGTTACAAAGTTCAGAAACACCTCGTGCCGGTCGCTGATGTTGGCCACGGGCCACGGGTTTCTTGCACAGGTCAAGTTGACGAAAAGTACACCCAACGACCATACATCTCCGGCCAAAGTAGGGAAGTATGTGGATTCCAGCTCCACACACAGACCTTTGCAAGTAGGGAAACGGCTCATATCGAGGAGCGAATGGACGATCCGGCTGGTGCTGAAGTTGACAATCCGCTCAGGTGCCATGTAAAAACTCAGGCCCCGGCACACGTTGCAACATATGAGGTCTGAGGTCATGGCAAGACCAAAATCAATAAGGCCAATCCGCAATTCGGCGTAGTCCACCACATTTGAGCCCGGTGGCCGCTTGTATGAGCGATTGTAGCACACCATGATGTTTTCCGGCTTCAAGTCACAATGGTACACGCTGTGCCGGGCACAGTGAGCTATCACGTCAACCAACTGAAGCATGCAATTTTTAATGAGAAGAGTTTTGTCTTGATGTGGCGGTGGGTTTAAAAAAACGTGTTTTTCAATGATGTTGCCGAACAAATCACCCTGTGGGTAGTAATCCATCAATGTCACCACAGCAAACTTTTCAAGCATCATAACGCGGTGGATTGTTGCCACATTGACGTGGCAATGAACCTTCAATTGCAATGCCGTTTCCCGAAGATAAGGGATTGAAGCTCCGGCGGTTTCCACGTCTTGTAACGGAATCTCATTGGCCACGAGCGGATAGTGCGTGTTGAAGTACTCGAAGACCAGCTCCTGGATAAATTGTTTTTGTGCTTTGACGCCGCTGGAACTAGTGCCCTGTGGAAGGTCAGTTAATGTGATTTTGGCGGCGTAAAAGCCGCTGGTGGCAAGATCCTTGACTAGGTAGATGAGCCCGTAAGTGCCAGCGCCGATTTTTTTCGTCAATAGAAAACGAGAGTTGATGACGAAGCCGTGAAGAGAAAGTGACGGCTGGGGAGGCTTGGGATTGGACGTATGGTCCAAGATGGGGAGGATATGAAGTGCCATCTATCAGAAAAGATTGATGAGTAGTGGATTTAAATGAATTGATGAATTGGAAAAGATATCGAAGATGATTTAGATCTTGGTATGATAAGATTTGGTTTGGATAAGATCTGATTTCGATAAGATGGATGATGGATTCGACGATGACGATAGCGATGGAGAATATGGTAATTAGGTGGAACGGTTTGATGAAATGAAAATGATATGAGAATGGATGAAATGAATAGATGTTTCTTGAGTGATGAAAAGAGTGCCTTATGTTCGGTTCTGATGAGGAGTTATAGGCTAAAGGTTTTCCCGTCGTTGCGTGTCATTGAACGGCTGTTTGTTGCATGATGCGTGGACTCATTTCTGGGCCGAAAAACCGGAAAAAACCACCGGAAAAACGGTAATTTTCCGGTGACTCTTCAAGATTTCTTTATCAAATTACCATTTTTCTTATTTTTCACCTTCCCTTCTTTCTCTTCATTCTCTTCCCTTGTTTCTGTTACACGGCGGGGGAAATCAGTCCATTCTGGGTGCAAAAATCGCGAGGTGGTCCCATCACACCACTTTCCCACTGCAGGACCAGAGAGCCGCTAGCACCAAAAATACAGCGCATTCCGCGGACCATCGCCGACATTTTTGGCGGGGAAATACTTGTAAGGCATTTGGATTCCGTCCGGGAATGTCTCTATGCCATTTTTGTTCGCTTAGTGGTAACGAGATGCGGTGCACGATCCGTTGATGTACGCTTACAAATAGACTTTGGAGATAAAGTATCACATGGTGCACGCCCGACCGACACGGTGCCACCGGTACCGGTCTCAAACTGGGTACAGATATGTTTCAGATCAGTGCCAGGATCTACAAATAGTTTCACAACGGTTGCAGGCTGGTAGGTTACAACCGGGTTTCGCTTAGCCGTCAGTGACATTCCCCTCACGAATTCCGCTGGACATGGCTGCGAGGCATTTTGACACAGTTAGCCGTTCCGAAATGCGTCTTCTCCGCCGATTCCCCTCCAAACCGTTAACATACCTCTACCGCCAGAGCATCACGTGACCGTTTCGAAGCCCTGACTTGAAACATGCGTGCGGGTACCGCTCACGTGCGATGTAACATCCGTGCACCAACACCCCACTATCTCTGCGCTGCGCCGAAAAAATTCCTACTCCAACGAGAACGCTGCTCATTCACTGTACCGTCCTGATCCATGGATGACTAGAGGGGAAAGAGCAGCTAGAGTGATGCTCGAAGTACGTCTCATACTGAACTGTCTTGAATAGACTTTTTGGATTCTGCGTTTTCGGTACAACCCTTGTAGAGTAGGCCCCAAGGGCTCAGAACTTCTAAGCCTCAAAGTCAAATACCATAGACTTTTGGTAATTCTTATCGGACATTCTCTCCATTGCTTAAATTTAGCTGTTTCAAACCAGCTGTTTCAATTCAGCTGTTTCAGTTCATTGTCTCGACCTTTGATTCAATGTTGTGTGGTTCCCACGCCTCTTGCGCACGTGACCTGCTGGTTCAGACCACCACGGCTTCCACCAGCACATGGACCCCAAATCGTCCCGTTTCAGCCCTTCGTTTCAAACTTGCTTCAGGCTGCAGATCTCGACCCCCGTTGTTGTTGTGCAATTGCCCATTGTAGGTGCATGCGGCGTGGATAAGCAAATGCCGAAAATAGGAGCAAGCGCAGATAGGGTGAAATTGGCCCGTGATTGCACGGCTCCGTTCGTAATTGATTAGGCTTTCAACGACCTCAGATCGTTTGAAACGGTATTTCATTAGTAACTCAGATTAGTTGGCCATAGGTCTTGAGTTGTGTTTCTTGTATTATTATTTTTTTGTCGTGCACCACGTTTTCTGTCCTAAACCATCAATATTATTCTTTGTGCGTATTCCTCATTGCCTTATCTGATTATGTCTGTCTCCTATTTTTCGGCTGTTGATCTTCCTTTTCCGTAACCTTCTTCTTGCATGAGCAGCATTGGCAACTATAGGCGTTTTCAAGCCTCGTTGCAGAAGTCAAATTCAAGTCCGGACCGAATCGTTCGACTTTGAATCAATTAGCCCCCTAAATGAATTTCACCCACTAAATTCCAGTTATTGGAAAACAGTCAGCTGAAAGAGCCCTGTCCCTCATAACAATGTGTCTCTACGCCTTTACAATCCTTTCTTCATCCTGTTCTATTATACATACCCATGTTTCGTAATCGTAAGTTAAATTCTCTCCGAGGAGTATGACAAGCACCGGCTTTCCAAGTCCTTCAAGCTAGGGCTCAAGGTGTCCTTCAAGCCGCACTTGCACGGTCCCTCGTTGTCGAGAATGGAGATGTTGAACTCCTGGCTGAGCTTTTCCTCGATCTGCAAGATCTTGGTGTCAATTTGGCTCAACAGGGAGTCCTTTTGGAGCGCCAAGTTCTCTATGTCGTGGCCAGAGCACCAACCAGAGCTCTCAAGGCGTTCCCGAGACACGTCGTAAGCGGTCTCCACCGACTTCTTGTGCTCGCTCAAGTACATCAGGTACTCGATCAACTCGTCAGGCGTGTGGAGCATGGCGATCGAATTGCCGTCTCCCAACGCCGCCGTCAGAGCGGAAAAGGCCGGCTGCAGCACTTGCAGCAGCTGCAGTGACGAAAGCAGCGAGTTGTACTGACTGTCGGCCGGTATGTTGTCGAAGTACGTCTGCTCCACCGAGGCAAGGTTCTTGCGGGTGGACGAGAGGTTCTCCGAAAGCACCACCACGGGCTGCGGGAGCGGTGGTGTAGGTGACGTGCTGCTGCCGTACAGCTGCGACACCGTGGCACGGCGAGTCTTTGGAATGATGATCAGACCCTGGCTCAGCGTGTGCGTGTGTGCCGAGTTTGTGTGAGTGTGGTTCGAGTTTGTAGCCGAGTTGGTGTGGGCGTGAGCAAATGCGCTCGAACGACCGCTCTCCGACAGCAGGCCGTCGTCGTTGGGGTCGATATGCACGGGGCCCTGGGTAATCTTGGGCAGTGGCGCTTCGGACGACGCTAGCGACGTAGACGAAGCGATGCGGGACAACGAAAGCTTGCGGATGCCGTTCTTCAAACTCTTGAGCCGTTTCAACGGCAGCACGGTGCTTCCCGAAGCAGGAGCCTGGGCCGGAGGGGAAATGACCAGCGTCTGCGACTCGAGCGACTCCAACGTGGGGAATGGGATCGTGGAGGGCTCTGTGTTGAGGGCGGTGAGGTCCAAGTCGGCCAGCTCCGGTGGGACGAAGAAACGTTCGGCCTGAAGGAGCTCCACCGACAGTGGGGCACTGGACAGCCGGCCTAGGGAGGCACCCGGAGACAAGATCCCGCCGGGAGATAATACGGAGGGCGCCGTTGGGGCAAAGGTGGGCATGCTGAGGCGCAAGCCTGGGCTTTTCGCCTGGTTGCCATCTGCCTCTGGAAGTGGGGGTAGGAGGGTTTCAGTGGCCCCGTAGGAGTCGCTGGAGAGTCTGGCGGAAGGTTGGGGTTCGAGAGCCGGCGTTTCACCTCGTAGCGAGACGGACTCGGGCTCCTCGATGACGATGCCTAGACCGCTCATAGTGGAGAGATGTTACAGAGCTGAGACACTTTTGAGGCGGGAAAAGGGGTCAGGGGCAATTCTGAAACGTGTGCTGGCAGAAAGCGGGTGTTTTTGGTGCTGTGATATGACGGGGGTGGCGGATATTGGTGGCGGGTGTTGTGGCGGTTAGGTGATGGCAGCTGAAAAACAAGATTGAGATCTGGAAATGGGTGGGGTTATGGCCTGTGATGGCGCAGATTCGAAAAATAACCGGTGATTTTCAGATATCGATGTGGGAAAACGGAAGAAAAGAAGCAGGGGTGATACAGAATGGGCGGTGGATATCACCGGATTTGTGGTGGTCAAGAGGCAGAAATATTCCTCTGGATACACTCGAGACAAATGCGGAATTGGCGCTGCGTGCAGGAATCCCGTTGTACAGCGGCGGGCGCATTAGCTTTGCATAGGAGTCGCTTTAAGACGTGAGCGATACACCCGCTCCGGCATGCACTGTGTACAGGCGTCGCTGGGTGCAAATGACAAAGGGCAAACGATTGTGAGAACGGGAAATTGAAAAGTTGAATGGTAGCCGGTTCGTCGCCTTGACGAGGTCTGGAAATCTGGCCATGTCTGCATAAGCAGCCGTTGTTTCCTGACCGTGCCTGGCGCAGCCCGAACTCATGATCCTTCCGAATTTTCTTGTCGTGTATTCTTCTTTCCTCGCTCGCCTTCTCCTTCGCCTGCGGGGCCCGATTCGAGTGAGCCGCAGATCACGAAAAAGGAGATACAATGAACGGAGAAAACTGGGAGAAAAGGAGACGGGAAGGAATCGGAGAAGTGAACTCCCCGTTGTCTTTCTCTACTCAATTGACTGTTTTCGAACTGATACTGGGCATCTATTCACAATTTGTGACGATTCTCACTTTCCTCCCACTTCTCCGCTTTTCCAGCTTCTCCACAATTCCCACCTCCTATTTTCCCCGGCCATCGCATCTCATCACTTTGGACTTGCCTGATCCGCCAAGTTTTTGCTAGACTTGCCCGAAATCGATGCGGCTGTGTTCTCAGCCCACCACAATGAGTGATCTCGGGACGGATTTACACACTCTTGCAAGGCATTTTTCGATCGTGTTCCGACTTTTTCCGGCGCTATTCTTTCTCTCGACTCGTGTGAAATTCCAGAAGCTTTACTAAGGCCGAAAATCTATTATTTGGTCCCACTTCAGATCATAACTCGGTCTCGGGGATTGATGCGACAGTTGCGTCTGCGGCGTGCGCTCTCTCCACTCACCGAGCCCGCCCAAATGCCGCTCGGGTGGGTCATTGAGGCGCTTCAGTACAGCTTCACACTGACTCCAACCCCGTTCCATGGCGGTTTCAGCGAAGTTTCGTTTTTTGGTCTACTTAGCCTTAGCCCCATCAGCCTTAGTTGCTGGTAGTAATTGCTGGGCCCGCGGTTAGTTCAGGCCATACAACCGGCCGCGCCGATCTGGGCTCGGGCGACCGCACACCCTATGCACGGGTATGCACCACCGATGCGGCGCCGGCATATAGACCCGTATCTCGTAATGGTTTTGTAGGAATTACCGGTGGCAATACATGACAAAGCCAATCTCGACCCAGCTTAACAGCTGGTGCAGAGTTGCACATGCGAATCGGGCAAAGACAGCCTCATTCCCCCACTGGTTGGTTAGGCGAGGGACGCCGCAAGGTAGGGCGGCACCGTACGTATCCGCCCGGTCTGGGCCAGGTTTGATGGCGGTTTCGGGCATTGTTTCATCTGTGTTGCACCGCCCCTATCTGCCGCGCAATTCCTGCCATCGCCTGTCACCATTGTTCCTTGGCCGCCCGCAAGCGGCGTCGAGTCCGGTACAGGCCATTGTGTACGGAACGACCCTTTCGGAGTGCCGGTCTAGACCTCGATCGGGGGCCGCGCTATCCTGCAGGACATTCCTGTTGAGCCAATAAGACGCAGCCCCTGGACCCAAATCCGCTGTGCCCCAGGCTGTGGACCGGGGGACCGCTTTGTTGCCACTGCAACCCACGGAAATAAATGCTAAAGCGGCATTGGCAGGCAGCTGAACAATGGGAGGAGTTCCGAGCGTTAATTGCTTGCAGCTGGACCTCGGTTGTAACATGGCCCAGACACTCTTGGCACACTAATGTAACACTACTGAAACCTACAGGTCGCCATGTAGCTCCCGCTCACTAGTTGGCAACAGAGTGCGATTTGCATGGATTGAGCTGCTCTTTTCAGCACCATGCGAATAGGTACAGGTTTCGGTCCTGCGCTGGGAAATCAACCAGGCAACTAATCGTGAAATTCACAACAAAAGTCAAGCCACCGTCAACAAACCGCATTGTGCTGCAGGACGAAAAATGTCAATGTCATTTTTTTTTACCTCGTCACATCGGCACTCCGGCTAAGTTCCGCCCCCTGAACATCGGCAATTTAAGCCAGATCGCCTTGCGATCGTGCGTTCTTAGGTAATCGGGTCGCCGAGCCGGTCTCAACAATGAACGCCCAATGTAGCTCCTCCATGTTGCAGTTTCGGTAAGCATTTGTCAAGGTTTTTGGAGCCAGTCACATGACGCAGTAGCTAACCAGCAGTAACTAACCAGCAGTCATAACCGGGAGGCTTCCTCGTAACCTGCTGAAATCAGCCGACTGGTGCAGATCCCGGATTGGCTGCATCTCTAAATTTCACGAAATGCCATGCGGCGTGTGTATCTGGCGATGAGCGTTTTTCCGGAACGGAACGTGACAGCGAGCCGCACACCATGGCGATGACTTTTGGTATCTTCGACGTTGATTTTTCGTGCCTTTTTTGTTTCTGCCTTTATCTATCTGTGTTTCACCTTCATTTCGGCTGTTTAAGATTTAACTTTGGCCGTTTCAGTGGCAGGTAGGGCTGATCCAGTTCGGCTTATGCCGCGAGTGTGCAGGCCCTGCATCGAGTTTTTCCGTAAGTTTATTGGTAGGAGCCCAGAAACCACCCCTATCCTTTTCGAGTTTCATTTGGGCTGCCTATGCAAGACTAAACTTTGTATTTACTTTTCACTCTAAGTTGGCACATTCCCGGATAAACTCCCGTTTCACAGATGCGATGAGACCTATGTTGCTTTAAATCGAATCACGCGAAACGCACCATCGATCGTGGCCGATCGTATCTGATTTAGATCTGTCTCTAAAGCAAGTTCGCGAAAGGAATGCAGCTTTTTCAGACTCTTGCATTTCCTCCCGCTAATTGTCTCTTGCATCCTTTTTAATTTTCCGAAAGGTAGACTGTGGGAACTAAACCAATCAATGTTCGTTAAGCAGAACATGCATCTTCTCTTTTCTCAGCCGCATCGCATTGAATGTTCACTGCATCTGTTAAGTCGCCGCAAATAAGATTTAGTCCAGATCCAAGATCCTTCGTTTGTTGGGTTCAGGGGTGCGGCGAATGAGTCAGCCCGCCAAGACTTGCGCTAAGATGAGCAACGCTGGGTGATGAGTAAGTCGGGGTCTAAACTTGCGCTGAAAGTCTGGCCGAGTTGGAGCCTGGCCGAGTTGGAGTCTGGACAAAGCTCGAAAGTTGGCAGTCGAGTTCGCAATTCGAAGAGAACCTCATTCAGGGGTGATATGGGTGAGACCAAATCGCCAACCTGACTTCGATTGAGTTTTGTTTCTTCGTCACAGAAAATCAGCTTTTTCCCTTTGTGTAATTCTCCCGGTTTGGAAAAGCTTTAAAATTGTTTACCACCATTTGCAGTCCCTACTCCCAGCGCTAATCTCAATCACCAAATAATTCACAATTCAAACGTGAGTTGAAGTCGCAAATGGCTGCGACACTTAACTCGACGACATCATTTATGCGAAATATGAAAAAAATCAACGTTCAACACCCAAAATATAAACATTCACCTGTTTATTCACCATACCGGTCAACTCGAGAAGGGGTAATTTCAAACTCCAGAAGAGGTCCCTTGGCCCAGTTGGTTAAGGCGTGGTGCTAATAACGCCAAGATCAGCAGTTCGATCCTGCTAGGGACCACTCCTACTTCGGGCGTGTGGCGTAGTTGGTAGCGCGTTCGCTTAGCATGCGAAAGGTCTCCGGTTCGACTCCGGACTCGTCCATTACTTTTTGATTCAGCCAATCATCCTACTTTTTTCAGTGCTTCGTGTTGTATGTTTTCTATGTATCGAGCTTTTCCCGTAGGTAGTTCCAGTAGTTCGCGCGCATCGGGTCGTAGGTTTCTGCTAGCTGGGTATAGATCCGGTCTGCCTCCTTCACATCCTCCTTAGTTGCGATTTTGGCCAAAAGTTCAAGGGCATATGTGCTTGAAATGACTCCGTCTTTAACCTCTGCGTATTTTGCGGCAAAATCCTTGAGGTTTGTGATGTCAAGTCCCAATTGAGAGTAAATGCCGTTCAAGTAGTTCCATGTGGACGGGTTTTGAGGGCATATGTCGATGTGCAGCTTGACAAAGTCGATTTCGGCATCGGCGTCGGCCGGCAGAATGTCTCCACTCTTGAACTTGAGGAAAAACCGGTGTGTCCAGGCGCTGTTGTTGCGGAGATCCTGTTCAATGAGTGCTGTAGTGAAAGATATCTCATCCACATTCTTATGGAGCCCGAATCTCTCAACAAACCACTTGCGGTACGACCACACATGGTGGTTCTTGGAATCCTGCTCAAGCATCATGGCCAAGATTGGGTATTCCCGCTTGTGGTCGAAGCGGGCGGCCGTTTCGGGCGATTTCAAGATCTCCTCGATGATATTCTGCCGGTAGTTCCAGATCTGGTAGTTTTTCTGGTTGTCGAGCGCCACGAGCTCACACCAGTCGAGTTCGGCAAACAAGTCTTTGTTCAAGTGGCGCACAATCTCAAGCCGGTAGTGCCAGGTGGTGTAGTGGGAAGCCAATAGATCTAGGGCTGTTTTCGTGAGTTGGAGCGATTCTTCGGTGTAGATTTTCTGCTCAAGGCAACGACCGAGTCTCTCCATGGTGGAGGAATACTCCTCGGAGTAGAGAATCTGGCAGAGCTCCATGTTCAGGCTCTGAAGTGAGACTATTCTGGTGGTTGGTGGAGTTGATGTGAGACGAAAAGTGAGACTGATGTCAAAAAGATGAAAATTGATTTCAAGGCGGATCTTTGAAAATGTCTCTTAAATCGATTGACAAAAGAGATTTGTCAAAAAATTTGAGCCACTTTGAAATTGTCGCTTTTATAGATCGGTTCCCGATTGGGCGTGGCAATGGCTGTGGTTGGCACCACACTCTCCAACAATAAACATCCATTAAATTATTCAAAAAATGATTCAAGATAGATTTACGATTACAACAGACCAAAAAGTCATGACTTTCGATATATAGAAATTATTACTTCTCTTTTCTCATTTCGTTCCCAGTTCCACTCGCTCACTCTATACACCCCATGGACCCGGACTCCACCATCTGGGCCCTTGCCTTTGCCGCCAGCATCACCGCTTTTTTCGGACTTTCGCTTATATTCCGCCAATCCCAGCTCCCGCTCCTCGTCTCGGTGTTTCTCTTCACAAACATGATCTCCCGTACGGGCACCGTGCAAAGCGGAATCCGCAAGGCGGTGGTCCACACCCGGAACCTCAATTTGTCGATTTTCCCGAAACCGGAGCCCGAGGACTCCCGCTTTGGCCGCTTGCCCGAAACCTCCCAGCGTGAATTGTTGGAGGCGGTGCAGCTGTTGGGTGAATACACCCGGCACTCGAAAAACACCAACGAACGGAGAAAGAAGTTGTACAAGTTGATGCTGTGGCGCCAGCAGAAGTTGTGTGATGACGCCGGCTACTCACGCAAGTTGAAGACCATTGATTCCCGGATCGATTCCAATCAGGCGGTGCTCGATCAGATCGTCAGCTGCACCAGAAACAACTACAACCTCACGTTCCGCCACAGCTCACGGGAAAAGTCGGCGCAAAACACGTCGTCGTCGAACTACCGCGTCATCGAAGCCTTGGGCCATTTCGTGAGGGACTGGACGCCGCTGGGTGCCGAGGAGATTGAGCCCATGCTCGCGTACATCAAGAAACAGCTCGATGCGGTGATTCCACCGGAGGAAATCGCCCATACGGCCGTGGTGGTGCCGGGCCTGGGCTTGGGCCGTGTCGCCCACGAAATAGCGCTTCACAAAGACTATGGTGCCGTGCACGGAGTCGAGTTCAGTGGGCTTATGCATGCGTGCAACGAGTTCATCTACGAACCGGCGAAAACCCATACCCTCTACCCGCACATCCACAGCAATTCGAACTTTTTGGACGTGGAGGCACAGTTCCGGCTGGTCGAGTTGTCTCCGGTAGAAAAACCGCTGAACTTGCATCTCCATTTGGACGATTTCCGGTACTTTTCCGTGCCAGACAAGGACCGGTACCGCAACGTGGTGGTGGTGACGGTGTTTTTCATTGACACGGCAGAAAACATCATGGACTACTTTGACCAGATCAACCAACTTGCGGTGCCGTCAAGAAAGGCTCCAACTAAGAACGGGTACTGGATCAACTTTGGCCCGTTGAAGTATGGTAGTGCGGCGCAGGCCGAGTTGAACGCGGGGGAGATCAAGCATATTCGTCGGGCGATGGGCTGGAACGATGTGCATTCGGCGAACACCATTGAGGAGAAGCCACCCAAGATTTATGGGTACATCACCAACAAGGAAAGTATGTGGCAGGGCTACTACGGGATCTCGCAGTGGGCCGCCTCACACAAAGCCAACGAACGGAAAACCTAGTGGAGGGATTGAGGTCAAGCTGAAGGATAAAGGGAAGATATCACATAGAACATGCATAGATCAATTGTTACAGAATACATAGAGAAGCGAGTACCCAGAGACCAGATACAGAATATTGAAAAGTAACATGTAAAGTAATTCATTGAATGTAGAACAGATATTATCGACCATTATTAAGCAAGTTAGTAAGTGATGGCTACTCCATCAACAGTGAAGTCCTCTTCCACCATTCACATAAACTTAAATCTACAATAACCACAACTCTGGCTGTATCTCCTTCTATTCTTTTGTCTTACTCTACACCGATGGGCTGCTGTTGATCTGGACCTTCTTGTCCTCGCCTCCGCTCACAATGCCAATCTCCTTGTCCCACGCAACACCAAACACCTTGCCGCTCTTCAGCTCCCGCGTCACCGTGTACAACGCCTTGTCCAGCCGCACGTCCCACACCTTGACCGTGCCGTCGTGCGATGCCGATGCAAACATGTTGCCGTTGGTCGGGCACGCGGCCAAGTCCACCACAAAGTTGGTGTGGCCCGTGAGCTTGGTAATGTGTTTTTCCGTGGCGCCGGCCTGCGTCCGCGGGTCGTGCAAGTTGATGTGCCGGGCCGACGAGCCCGTGGCGATCAAGTTCGCCTGTGGAAGTTGCAACACCGACAAGAGTGAGTATCCGGTGCTGCGGGTGTCCACACACCGGGACGTGACCAAGTCCCACGTCTTGACCGTGTGGTCCTGGGACACGGAGTAGGCCACTGACGAGTCCGCCGAGTCGAAAATCACGCCTTCCACGGGCGCCGTGTGGCTCTCGAGCAAGGCCAATGGCGACCGGTGCTTGACGTGCGAGTCTCTGAGGGCCATTTTTCTTCTTTTCTTAACCGCAGACGAGGCTCCGGCACTGTCGCCACCGTAGGCTTCCACGGCAGTCATGTCTTTGGGCACGGTGGACCAGAAACCCACCACGCCGTCGTTTCCAGCGGACAAAATGCGGTGTGTTTGCACGTTCACGGCAAGGTCCACCACGGGGGCCTTGTGGGCGTCGAGAATGGCCAACGTGCGGGCAGATTCGACGTCTTCTTCGTCGTTTTCTTCTTCGTCGTCTTCCTTTTTGTCCTTGGTCTTCCACAACCGGAGCTGTCTGTCGTTACCAGCAGACACAATGCGGTGGGCATAGACCCACTTGACGGCTCTGACCGGAGCCAGGTGACCGACGTACTGCTTCTCCACCTGACCCAGCATGTTGTACGTTCTCACCACACCGTCGTAGGAGCCGGCCAAGATCTGGGGGGCTCGGAGCGAGATGGTGTCCACGCTGGAAACCCAGTCCTCGTCGTTGTACGAGGCCAAGAACGAGGGAGGGAGCACGGCACGGGTGTACTCGATCTGGAGCGATGCTTCGGACGAAAGGCCGTGCTTGACCAAGTACTCGTCCAACGACGTGCGCAACAACTGGCCATCGATCAAGAAGTCAAATGGCACTGGGTCTTCCCGGGTCAAAAGGTGGTTGACGACCTCGGACAAACCGTATCTTTTGAGGGACACGGGCACGAACAACGGCGTGTCGGACGCCTGGAGCGACTCGTCCTCTTCCTTGGTGAAGAAACGGACCTTGACTTGTGCTTCGGACATGGGAAAAGTGATGAGGTGAAAAAGCGCGCGATGGGATGAGTAGTAGTAGTGGAGGACAAGGAAAGGGAGGGAAAAAGAAGAAAAAGATGAAGAAAATCAGTGATCTGATTAATTGAGAGGGAGATAAGGATCTAGGCAGAAAATAATTACTCGACTGATTGATGGGCTGGATTGTTACTGGTGCACTTGCGAGTTTCATGAGAAGCATGAGGGTATGAGAGTACCATGAGAATGCCACCTTATGAAAATGCAAAATGCGACTAAGTATTGTAATCGTGCCTAAATCGACAAACGAGAAGCGGGTTTGGACGTATTCAATTCAGAAACAGTGTCGTGATTCAGATTTTCAACTGTGATTATTGGCATCCAGCATTCAATTTAGTCCACCCACTGAGTCCACCAAAGCTTCATCTATCAATCGTATTTGAGGCTTTCAGATTTGATCTTTTTGTCAAACTCATCTCCCCAATCCTCTTCTTCTCCTTTCTTCTCTTTCAGTCCTGTCATAACCTTCATTCAACCAATGCTTATGGACTCTCCTTCAACTTCCTCTGATCTTCGACGTTTCTCTTTATTAGCTATGTACTACACCAATGACCTCCTCAACAATCGAACTCGATTGAGATTGGACCGCCCTTGCCGCACATGTGAGTGTCTGATTTTCGACACCCGGTTGCTCATTGGAACAACATGTTCTGCTTCTCGGCCTGCGCCAGGCACAAACGTCTTGGCATACCGTCTGAATCTTTTTAAACGACGGCGAACGGTTTTTCTTGGTGGAGGCAACAGTCTCATTAGTACCAAGGAATAACGGGCAAGGCGTAGTGTCCAGACGAGGCTAGACTGAGATGGTAGGATTTGAAGAAACTTGAAAATTGAGCGAAGTGGAGACAGAGAGTTGGCCAGATTCCAGAGCCTCGGGGCTCATTTGCGCTATTCAAAAGGCACTTGCTGCAGTACGGGGCTGTTTTGGGATCGTCGGCTTTTGTGTCAATCGTTATCAGTGGGTGCAAATCGGCATCTCCGCGGCCCAGTATCACAGGCAAAACGAACGGGAATAGAAAAAGGAACGAAAGGGAAGAACAAGGAAGAGCAAAAAGTCAATTAGAATTGATTTGCAGAAATACTCGCGAAAAAGTTATTGAATAACTAGACACTCTTTTCTCTGTTTCTACTTTGGTCTGCATGACTCTGCTGTAATACTGTTGTGCCTGCACACAGCCCGTGACTCCATCGCTCAGAAAATTTATATAGCCCGCTCTCGCCAGCAGTAATATTTTTTTGGGACCACTCTAAAATGTCCTCGTCTACCGACGCTCTCAACGATGTGCCCGTGGAGGTTCCCAAGGTTTTCGACACCATCCTCGTGTTGGACTTTGGCTCCCAGTACTCCCACTTGATCACCAGAAGATTGAGAGAATTCAACGTCTACGCTGAGATGTTGCCTTGCACCCAGAAGATCTCCGAGTTGTCGTGGACCCCCAAGGGTATCATCTTGTCCGGTGGCCCTTACTCGGTGTACGCCGAGGACGCTCCCCACGTCGACCACGACATCTTCAAGTTGAACGTGCCTATCTTGGGTATTTGCTACGGAATGCAGGAGTTGGCCTGGATCAACGGCAAGGGTGTCGGCCGTGGCGACAAGAGAGAGTACGGCCCTGCCACTTTGGACGTGCAGGACAAGTCCTGTCCTCTCTTTGACGGCGTCGACCACTCGCAAGTGTGGATGTCCCACGGTGACAAGTTGCACGCCTTGCCCACGGGATTCAAGACCGTGGCCACGTCCGGCAATTCGCCCTTCTGCGCCATTGCCCACGAGAAGGAGCCCATTTTCGGCATCCAGTTCCACCCGGAGGTCACCCACTCCGTCAACGGTAAGGTGTTGTTGAAGAACTTCGCCGTGAACATCTGTCAGGCCAACACCAACTGGTCCATGGAGAACTTTGTCGACACCGAGATCGCCAGAATCAGAAAGTTGGTGGGCCCCACCGCCGAGGTCATCGGTGCCGTTTCCGGTGGTGTGGACTCCACTGTCGGAGCCAAAATCATGCAGGAGGCCATTGGCAACCGTTTCCACGCCATCTACGTGGACAACGGTGTCATGAGAAAGAACGAGACCGAGACCGTGCACAAGACCTTGACCGAGGGCTTGGGCATCAACTTGACCGTGGTGGACGCCTCCGAGTTGTTCTTGGGCAGATTGAAGGGCGTCACCGACCCTGAGAAGAAGAGAAAGATCATTGGTAACACCTTCATCCACGTTTTCGAGGACGAGGCCGCCAAGATCAAGCCTGCTTCGGGCCAGGAGATCGAGTACTTGTTGCAAGGTACTCTTTACCCCGATGTGATTGAGTCCATCTCGTTCAAGGGCCCCTCGCAGACCATCAAGACCCACCACAACGTCGGTGGTTTGTTGGACGACATGAAGTTGAAGTTGATCGAGCCCTTGAGAGAGTTGTTCAAGGACGAGGTCCGTCACTTGGGTGAGCTTTTGGGCGTGCCCCACGACTTGGTCTGGAGACACCCCTTCCCTGGTCCAGGTTTGGCCATCCGTGTTCTTGGTGAGGTGACCAAGGAGCAGGTCAAGATCGCCAGAGAGGCTGACGCCATTTTCATCGAGGAGATCAAGAAGGCCGGCTTGTACAAGCAGATCTCGCAAGCTTTCGCCGCCTTGTTGCCCGTCAAGTCTGTCGGTGTCATGGGCGACCAAAGAACCTACGAGCAGGTGATTGCATTGAGAGCCATCGAGACCGTGGACTTCATGACCGCCGACTGGTTCATTTTTGAGGCCGCTTTCTTGAAGAACGTGGCTTCGAGAATCGTCAACGAGGTGGACGGTGTTGCCCGTGTCACCTACGACATCACCTCCAAGCCCCCAGCCACTGTGGAATGGGAGTAATGTACTAATAGAATTGAGAGTATTTTGTGTAGAAAGAAAAAAGAGGAAGACAAACACGATATTTTTTCGTTTAGCCGTTTATTCGTAAAGACATTTCATTAATTTCTTTCCTGCCTTAGCACCATCGCTATTAGGTTGTCTCTGTCGTGGGAAATGGACAAAAGGTACTCGTCCGACTCCCCATCGGATGCAATGCAGGGCTTGCTGTTTTCTCTGTAGCGATACCATTGCGAGAAGCGAAAGTCCCGCTGCTTTTGTGGTTCTAGTGCCTTGAACACGGCCTCTTTGGCTGCCCACGATCCAGCCACATACTGGCTCTGCTGGGCTTGGGGGATATTGGCCAACGTGGAGATTTCGGATGGGTGGAGGACCCGCTGTAGGAACCGATTCCTGTGATTGGACGAGAGGAGCCGGCCTATTCGCAGAATGCTGACAATGTCAACGCCAATGCCCTTGATCATGGTGCGGGTGTAGGACAGAAATCACCAGCGATGGAAAAGAGTGAACCCATGAACTTTTTCCAATAACTTTCTCTCGTCAATCTTCTTTTGAGTCTCTGGCATTTGTCATATTCTACTCAATGTCAACTTTTTCCTTTCTATTTTTTTTTCATCATCTTTTTTAGTAATAAGTGCTGACACTCGGCTAGGCTCTTATTTGCAGATATGGCAGCAGTGTGAAGAAGTACCAACACATTAATTCAACTAAAAACATAAGCAAAAGAGATGTCAAACTCCAACATCAATTGATTTAAAGTCTAACTCACATCTTTTAAATTTCGAATTTTATTCTCGTCCCCTCTCCAACTCTCATACTCATTCTCTTCGATGACTCTTCGCACTTTCCACCACCATGGCTTCGTCTGTCCCCGGCCCCGTGCCCATCCCCCACTCCCGCTACGACTTGTCCACGTACTGGGGCCGTGTGCGCCACTGCGCCGACATCTCGGACCCCACCATGCTCCTCAACACGCCCAGCGACGTTGAAGACGCCAAGCGGGTTATCTGGGACTACCGTAACGGTGTGATCCCCGCCATGACGCCCGAGCTCTGGCGCCTGAAGAAGATCTTGGACTCCACGCTCCACCCGGACACCGGCGAAACCGTCATGTTGCCCTTCCGCATGAGCTCGTGTGTGTTGTCGAACTTGGTCGTCACCGCCGGTATGCTTACGCCCGGTTTGGGCACCGCCGGCACCTTGTTCTGGCAGATCGCCAACCAGTCGTTGAACGTGGCCATCAACATCTCCAACGCCAACAAATCCCACCCGTTGACGAACACGCAGATCGCCACCAACTACGCCATGGCCGTGACCGCTTCCTGTACCGTTGCGTTGGGACTCAACTCGATTGTGCCCCGCTTGAAGAACGTGCGCCCCAGCGTCAAGGTCACTTTGGGCCGCTTGGTGCCATTTGCCGCCGTTGTTTCCGCTGGTATTGCCAACGTGTTCTTGATGCGGAGCGAGGAGCTCAAAAAGGGTATCACGGTGTTCGACAAGGAGGGCAACGACTTGGGCCTGTCCAAGACGGCCGCTTTCCACGCTGTGGGCGAAACCGCTGCCAGCAGAGTCATCAACGCCACCCCAATCATGGTGATTCCACCTTTGATTTTGGTGCGCTTGCAAAAGTCCCGTTTGCTCAAGGGCAAGTCCAAGTTGGTGGAGACGATGGTGAACATCGGCTTGATTTTCGGCACGTCGTTGGTGGCCTTGCCTTTTGCTTTGGCCGTGTTCCCACAGAGACGTACCATTGGCGTGAACTCGTTGGAGAAGGAGTTCCAGGGCTTGAAGAACAAGGACGGCACCCCGGTCACCGAGGTCCAGTTCAACAGAGGTATTTAGTAAATAGTAAGAGAAGAGGAAGTAAGAGATCAACTTAGTTAGTGTCAGAGAAAGATGAGGGATGTACAAACAAATACAAAGTAGTGTGGCAGAATACTACTCAGGAATTGTTGAGACATATGAAATACTAGAGACAGACCCACGACTAATTTATTAAGTATGACTTTTCATAGATCCTGACTATTAATTGAAGAATCTTCTTTTGCTTGCTTGGATCTATGTTGCACTCTGTAGGATCTGTTTTACCAGAACTTCCATCCTGCCACTGCCGAAGGCCCCACCAACTTCTCGATGTCCTCTCTGGTCTCAAGCGACGCCAAGCTCTCAGTGGAAAACTGCTGCTCCGTCTCAGCGTCGATGGCCCGCAACATGCCCACGCCCTTTCCTCCAAGCATGGTACTGAAGGTTTCAAGACCGTCGTCCTCAAACTCACGTCTGACCTGCTGCAACCGCTCGTCCGAGACGTCGTCGGCCAATAACGTGATGGCACAGCCGCCACCACCAGCACCAGTCAACTTGGTGGCGCCTAGTTTGTGGGTATCGGTGAGAAGGCGGATCTGCTCCAACTTTGGGTGAGAAACACCGAGCGACACCAAGAGGCCGTGGTTGATTTTCACGAGCTCACACAAGTCGGCCTTGTTGAGCTGCGGCTCCATCATGAGGTCAAATGCAGCGGTGGCCAAGTGTGCCATGGCGTCCAAGATGGCGTTGCTGATGCGTGGGAACCGAGCGTTCTGCTTGGCCACACCGCCCACCAACTCGGCCGTGCTCCGGGGCACTTTCGTGTTGGTAAGCAAGAGCTTCAACGCGGCGAAGTTGCGGATATTGGTGCGGATCGACGGCGTGGCCGGGCCCAGCTGCCGCTGGTACAACACCGCTCCACCGTGGGTAGCCACCGCGTTGTCGATGCCCAGCGGGTTGCCGTGGAAACACTTTTCGCCCATAAACGACCACGCGTCGATGAACTCGGCGTCGGGCGACGTCTTGTGCGTGACACGGTCCGTGAGCCCGTGGGTGGGGTCCAGGATGTGGTTGCCCAACACACTCAACGCTGCGGCCAAACTGACAGCAGTGGAAGCGGACGAGCCGAGCCCAGCGCCGATGGGCAACGTCGACCGGATGCAGAAGTGGTGGCCCGTCACGTTGGGGCCACACAAGTTGGCGTAGAGGTAGAGAAAACACCGGCACGCCGTGTAGTGGAGGGTCAGCTCGCAGTCGGCGAGCAAATCGGCCAAGAGATTGAGAATTTCGGGGACCAATTCGTCGGTGGGCTTTGGAACACCATCACTCTTGGGAACCACGGCCGCGAGTTTCTCCCATGGGATCTCGTCTGTTTTCCAGCGGTGGATGAGCTTGATGTCGGGAAACTCAAGCACAATCTCGTCAGGGACGGCGGACGGCTTGACCAAAAGATACGCCCGGAGCGAGAGGGCGGCGGCAATCGCCGGCTTGCCGTAGACTGCCGAATGCTCGCCGAAAAGAATGACTTTGCCGGGGGCCGACACGTAGAACTCGGGCATGGTGCGTGAAAAGTGATACGAGTGAGCGAGGTGTAGTTGGAGAAAATGAAAAAAGTACAGAGCCGAAAATGATTACTTTTAATTTTGATCCTTATTTCTTTTCGAGTTTGAATCGTTACAGAGTCACATCACCAATTCCTTCAACTCGCCGATGTCGTCGATCAAGCCCTTGACAAACTGCTGGTGCGCCGCGTTACTCTCCTTCACCAACGCCTCTTCCTCCGTCGAGCTGGGGTAGATCCGCGAGGCCAAAAACTTCGGGTGCTTGAGCAAATTGCTCACGAAGTCAACAAAATCGTTCCGCTTTTGCTGCGTGTCAAACCCAGGGAGCACCGACATGTCCACTTCCGTAGGCGAAGACACAGAGATCCCGTGGGCCTTGGTCACAGACGAGAGAATCTGGTAGATGTACAAAATCTGCATCGTCTCAAACACTCCAGCCGTAGAAATTTGCAACGAAGACGAGTCCCGGGACCACGACTCCACACAGGACTCGATCTGCTTGGCAAATGCCCGAAGCAACACAATCACCTCGTCCAACTCTCCACCTTGGTGCAAACACGCCACGAGTATCGGAAGTACTCCGTTGGTCCAGGTGAGATGAAGCTGTGGTGCGTTGGCGATCGTGACACCTCCATTGCGGAGCGGCTGCGAAATGACAGATTCACGAATGACGCTGAACACTTGTGGCGTGATGAAGTTCTCGGCGAAGCCAGGAATGGTCAAGAACTGCTGCACAAACATCAAGCTCAATTGCGCAAACAATGGCTCGTCGTTGACGAGCACAAGGTGCGAGAAAGAGTAGAGACTCAACAAAGTCTCCACCGTGTTGTGCGTCTTGAGCGACACCAAAAAGCGTTCCAGCAATGACGAGCGCAACTTCATCAGCGCAAAACTCTTGAGGATCGACAAGATCAAACGAAGATCGTCTAAGTTGCCTGCAAAACCCACCGATTTGTGGTTTTTGTTGGTCCTGGAAAGATACACATCGTTCTGGAGCTCCACAATGATGCTGCGTGTGCCTCGAGAGACAACGAAATCGAACAACCTTTCAAGCATGTACGAGTGTGGACCCACCATGTCACTGTCGTCCTTGATGCTGGAAAGCGCAACATGTGTGATGCGCAAAAGCGAACGGTAGGAATAGGCTTTAAGTCCCTGGACGTTGAGGTAGCCAACGTCTGGGTTCTCCATCAACCGGCTGCTGCCGTCAATGATGGAGTATGCTGTGTTGGAGATAACGTTCTTATCACCGTGGTTCCTGATCGTGTACAAGATGAGAAAACTCAACTCGATTCTCTCATAGTACTGCTGAGCACTGAACGTGGCGCAATATTCGTCCTTGGGCTCCTCGATCAGAAGCAACCGGTCGACAATGGTGCAATATGACGAAGGGACGCTCTTGGGCATTTTGCGGCAGAAGGTGGTCAACAACGCACCAACTGATTTGGAGAGTGCAACTTGTGTGTTGTAGTACTGAATGTTGACACTCAATCCAATGATTTGCTGTCTCAAATCTTTCCAATCGGCATGCTTTTGAAAGAAGGAATCGAGTAAGAGAAGATCAAAGATGGCAGAGACTCCAAATCTGTTTCTTTTCTTGATGGACAATGCAAACTGTGACAAATTATAGCCCGGGAACGTGGCAGCAAAGCGAGACTTCACTGCTTCGTAAAGCGAGGTTTCGTAATTTTGGGTAGTGAAAAAGTCGGGAATTTTCGTTGAGAACTCTTCCAGGCACAAAAGCTTGGACACTTCCCCCCTCAAAGATTCGTTTTTAGTAGTGAACAACACCAAGGAAAGAATCTCTGCGACCTTGGCGTAAAGTTTGCAATGGTATGATGCTAGAATTTGCTCCTGAGGCTTCTCCATGGTTGTAGGCTTGACAAATTCTTTAAGCATGGACACCAACACTTTCACGAAAGACAAATCGCTCTCGTCATTTCTCGAGGTCGTCCAGGAGTTAAAAACCAAAGAGATGGCATCCAAAAGATGAACGGTCACTGTAGGTGGATAGAATTTAACGTCGTTAATGTTGTTCTTCAAAATCGAGAGCAATGACTTCGATTTCAGACCCTCATCCTTTTTCTTGTCTTTGGAGAGCTCGCCAAACACGTCTCTGCCACTGATGAAAAGCACGGCCAAACCTTGTTGGTTGGCTTCCATGACCGAACAAAGGAAATCATAGATCAGGATTTTGATGCCATGGTCGTCGAAAGAGTTTTCAAGATCAGTCGCCAAGGAATGCAAGAGGACCTCAGAGTTGAAGCTGCCAAGGTGAGACAAGATAGAAGGCATGGCTTCTTTGTCCCAAACTCCGCATGTGAGAGCAGTGAGCAAGTCAAGCACGACTTTCCGATGCAGACCACCTTTGGCATAGATGTAAACGAGTTCTGGCGACTTCGAGAAGAGCTCTTTTTCAAAAATGCTGGGTCTTGCTCTGATGGCGCTCCTGATTGTCACCAAAAGCGTGGAGAACCGCAACGCAGAGCTGACCCAAATCTCCCCGAAGTAACCAGAAACATCACGGGCTTCATGAGATACTCCAGGAGCCGCAAGTATGTGTATAGTTTCAAAAATGGACGAGGCAGAGCGAGTGTAGTCGGAGTCAGTGAACAAGAACGCGTCCAAGATTCTTGATGAGGCTTTGGAGAAGACTTTTGTGGGCTTGTCAGTCTCGGGCACACCCAGTCCGATTAAGTAAACAGTCTCGAGAATTTGTCTGAAAACGTCCAAGATCATGACACCCAACTCAAACTTCTGGAAGCCGCCGTTGAACTTGCAGGTCGTAAACGCATCAAAGACTTGGATCAAATGCTCAACAAACTTAGCCAAGAGTTCGCTTTTAGACTCGGCTGGGTAGTCTTGGTTTTCGGACAAACAGTTCTCAGCAAGGGCAAAAACAAACTTAACGAGTGAAATGGTAAATGAGTAGTCTCCCTTGATCATTTCGATGGAACCAAAGAGGATGGACGAAAAACCGTCTTTCCCTCTGTTGGACAAGAGGGATGAGCTGGACATGTATGGCCAAATTCTCGAGGAGGCAACGGACATGAGTCTGGCAAAGATCTGCAAGAGCTTTTTCAGCAAAGTGACATTTCTGTTGTGCATGCTTTGCTCGAAAAGACGGAAAAGCACATCGATGATGTCGCAGTCGTCGGTGTAAGCGGACATGTATTCGAGAAACAAAGACACGTTCTCGGCCTCCTGCTCGCTGGTTCTGATCAACAAATCCAACGTGTTCTGCAAGGTGTACATCTTCTCCTCGTTGGTGATGTCAAAAGTCTTGGAGATGTTTTCTAACACTCTACCGAGGAATGCCCACCCGTTACACTTGTACAAAAACGTTGCCAAGACCTTATCGCTGTTTGAGGTCTCGATGATTTTCGCCTTGGTGCCCTCAGTGAGGAACAAAGACAACTTGTTGTTGGGCTCGTAGGGAGGATACAAGTCGATGCTCTGGGTGAGTTTCACCAAGTCTGTGTTGTCCGCATCAATCTCGTACATCTGCTCAAAAGCGGCCTTGTCGAATACTGACATGAATGACTTGAGCTCCTGGAACTCATGCAATGCGAAGTTGCCGTTGATGGAGCAAAGCTGGATGTATGGGTTGATGACAAATGGGAATTTGGCTCGGGAAAGCACCACCACGTTGCGAGCAGCTTCGTTCTCGAAAAATTTTTCCACCGAGGAGCCTGGAGCCGAACGTAGCACGGCACTGACGCACGAGGCGATCTCGTCACTGAAAGTGACCAATGGCAATGCGATGGTGATCAAGTTGGCCAACACAACGGCGAAAATCTCGTCAAATTTCAACACGCTGTTGAGATCCTCGATCTCGCGGAAGACCGGGGCGTTGTGGATGGAGAGCTGGATCTTGGACAAGGACGACTGGGCATCTTTGAGCGGCACCACCAGGAGGAAGTTTGCGTTTGTGGACGGGTCTTCTTCAAGCAACACGGACTTGTTGTAGAGGATGATGAGCCACGCGTACCGGATGACGTTGTTGGACTTGGTCGTGCACACTATCTTGTTGACCAATGCAAAACACTCTGGGTTATTGACAAACAGAGTGGGCGAGACGGCCACTGCCGAGGGCAAGTCAAAGAGCTGTAACGTGACGATGGTGAAAAGGGCATGCAAAGTGGTGAAGTGCTCCTTGCTGGTGTAGGGAGCCAACGAGAGGCCAAATGACGACGTGGCCATGTAGTTGAACCACTCGTTGATGACCAGGACCGGCACCTCAGCCGAGGCAAGCAAAATCTCGTATAGAAGCTTGCAAAGGTTGATCATGTGCAAGAGCGTCTCGCTGCAAAAGAGTCTTTGCAAGGCGGAAGCAGTAGCTCCAGAGTTGGCCGCTAGAAGCTTGCCACACACACCCAAAGCCTTCACTGTAGAAAGTGCATAGTCAGGCGACACGAGGAACGATTTGCCCATGCTGCGGACAACCTCGGAACTTGCTCCCAGGGCCCGGGAGTTGAAGCACTCACTGGCTAAACGGAGGATCGTTCTGCGTTCTGCCAAAAGCGCTCCGACATAGACCAACTGGCGGTCGCTGGCACTAGTGGACTCCTCGTGGTCCCACGAAAGCGGCGAGCCAGTTTCGGGCCGAGAAGCGGCCGGGATCCGCTGGTTTGTTTGGAGAATCACCCGCAACGTTTCCTGGGGGTCCAATGAAAGCGACTTTGCAAGCGATTTGGCCGTTTCCACGTCGTGGGCAGTAGCGCCGGAGTAAGAGACCCCACGCAAGGAAAAGGCGGCGGTGGAAAGGTCCGTGGGCGTGGATTCGGCGAGCGGTAGCGGCAGAAGCACCACGTCCTTGTTGTGGGCCAAAAAGTCGTCCAAGGCGGCGCTGAGCGAGCCCTCGGGAAGCGTTTTGGCGAGAGCTAGCGCCAGGGCGAACGTCCATGTGGACGCCTGCTGCATTGGGCGGGAGAGCGACCGCAGATCGGTGGCCATGGTGTTGTTGGTGTTTTTTCGGTGCGCACGATGGAGATGGAGTTGTTAGTGTGAGATTGGGATATTTAATTTATTGATTATATTCATTCTGAAATTAAAAATTCATCAATTTCGAATTAAAGACTTTCGTTTTGACATTGTTGTGTTTACACCTGGCTCAATCAAAAGTACTTGATGGTAGCTGGTGACATTGCACCTAGCACTCAAAGTACGATCAGACTCAAGCAAAGAGCGCAGTCATGGAACCTTAAGCGGTATTATAATTAGAAAATCAATGAATTGACAATGTGGGTCAATTCAGCGACTGAAAAGGCTGAAAAGCGTCAAATTCCTACCAATTGTTCCCGCTATCGACACACTCTCTACTCGACTCCGCAACCTATTTTTAAATGTACTGTACTATATTCTTAATCGTTCACAAGTCTCCAAAAATCTTCTGGGCATTGTTCAATCACTCGACATGAAGTAACTCTTGTGAACGTCCGCTGGCAACTCACCATCTGGTTCTCCGGCACTTTCCAACACCTTCTTTCCAAACTCAAACTCGTTCACATGCCCTGGAGTGCCTTCCACCGTGACATTGTCCAAGCTGAAGCCCTCGACAGAAGTCTTGCCCTCCACCAACTTTCTCCAAGCCTCGTGACACTCCACAATCGTCTCCATAGTATCTTTCTGCCCACGGTATGCTCCATTCAAGGCGAACTTGTTTTCGCCCTTGCCGTCGGCAAGCTTGTAGTCTCTGAACCATTGGCGAGTAGACTCTAAGAGACCGGGGCACTTAACGAAGACATCGTGGATGTCGAAAAGTTCTTGTGCCAATGGATCCTCCACATTCACAGCAATGACCTTCCAGTCCAACTCCCCGTCGTCGACCAAGGCCAAGGACCCGAGAATCTTGACGGTCTTCACACTGCCGGTGGTCAAAATCTCAGAGCCAATCTCACACACATCCAATGGGTCTCCATCTCCAAACAACCCGTCCACTTCGCTCTTCACCGTAGGATCCTCCCACGTCTGGGGAAGTGCACCGTAATTGTGAATGTAGCCGTGGTAGGGGAAGAGATTCTTGACAAAACGCACCTTCCCCTTCTTTGTGTCTTGCTTGATGGGGTTTCCGGGCAAAGACGTACTGATCTCGAACTTTCCGTTGCTCCACCGGGGAATTTCCACCACCATGGTGGCCGTTTTGGCTTCTGGATCGAGAGAAAGCGGCAAGTCATGGAAGTACGACACAACCTTGTTGTCCTTCACCGCATAGTTGACAAAGCTCCCGGTGTATTTAGCTCCTAGACTTTTGGACAGAAAGTCATGGGATTTGGTGGAATAGGTGGCGTTCGAGCTGATTCTGGCTCCTGCGCTGAGATGCTGCAAAGTCACCGCCAAACGAGAACGGGCCACATTTGATTTGGGCGAACTCATCAATGCTAGTCTGTGCATTGGAAATGTGGGGTGGATCTAGGTACCTCGGATGCGCACATGACATCGGCTTCTGCGGAAAATCCGGCAATCGACTCCATCTCAATCTTTGTCTTCTACATCTTCAAAATCACGAAAATCTTTTATTTTACTCTTTTCTGTTGGTAAACATAGGAGTTGTCATTAGTATGGAGGAGGGCCGATGAACTGGATCTTGCCCTTCTCGTTGAACGTCGAGTTGGTGTCGAACATCTGGATCACCTTCTTGTTCTTCTCAATCTCCTGCGTCGACCAGCCCATGGGGTCCTTGGGGATCCACAACACGGGCATCTGGGCACGGACGGATGGCTGCGTGTAGGCGTGCTTGTCGTCCACAATGTCCTCCTCGATGTTGTAGGAAGCTGGAATCAAGGGCTTCACGTGACGGTAGTTCAAGAAAACGTCTGGTCTGAAGAAACGGCTGAGCGAGTTGCCGCCCTCGAGCACCTTGTTGTCTCTGTCGGCCATCAAGGGCGTCAAGCTGTGGCCAATAGCGACAGTCTCCTCCAACTCGGCCTGCACCTCCTTGGTCTCTTCCTTGTCCTCGGCAAGTGCCTCGCTAGCCTCCTTCTTGTTTCTCTTTCTGTCCAAGACCACCGTTTGGTAGTCGGAGGATCCGTGGAAAGAAGGAGTGCTGGACACACCGTCCAATGGCTTCATACAGTCCACTGGAACAACGGTCAACAAGTGATCGAAAGCTTTCTTCAAGGTCAAGTGGGCGAACACGGTGAACACGATCATGATCGCTTCAAGCACAATGGGGCCCCATCCTTTACCGACCACGAACAAACCCAACAAGGCCACTTCTCCGATGTACAAACCGGTGAAACTCTGGAACAAAGCTCTTGGGTAGTGAGCACCTCTGCCGTCAGTTCCCTCAACGAAAACGTAGGTCAAGTTGTGGCACCAACAGATGTAGAGCAAGCCGAAGGCAGCGGTAGCGAAAAGAAGCATCAAGGGCGAGATGATACAGTAACTGAGCGTCACCACCACCAAAAGCGTGATGGGTGGGAAGGTCGTACCCCAGGCGACAGTGTCCAAGCCACTGAATCTGGCCCACTTCTTTCTCAAGGTCTTGTCGAACATCGAGCCCAAGATGTAGTACAAGAACAAACCGACAATCTGCAAAAGCGAACCACCGGCAACAGCCATACCTTGCAAGATAAGATACGAGATGTAGAAGTTGGAGGACTTGGGCAAGTTCTCCGCCAAAATGTCCAAAGCCTTGGAGGGCTGGTCAATGATGGCCTCCACGGTAGACGAGGCGGACGAGGCAAGCGCAGTAACGAGGAAACCGTTGACCATCAAGAAGCCGAAGTAAGCCTTTTGGGTGAAGTTTTCGGTTTCCTGGGACGAAACACAGCCGGCGATCTTGCCCATAGCTCTAATGAAAATGGGCAACATGGTCATCAAAATGTACAACATGACGGTGGGCAACATACCGGTGATGGCACCGAAAATCCAGTCAGGACAGTTGTTGAGGAAGTCCAACCATGGAAGCTTCTGGATCAAGTAGTTGATGTTGGAGATTACACCGACAAATGCCACGGGGACGGCCCAGAAGATGATCAAGGCCACAATGGCAGCAAGGGCAATGGTCAATCTCACGAGCTTTTCCCACCAGAAGATTCTCATGTTACCCCAGTCAATGTCACCGGGCTCGATGCCAATACGGGCAGGGGTCATTCTGAACGGGTTGTGGTGGATGGCAGCCTGCATGGCGACCTGGGCAGTGTACTGGTCGTTGAACTCCACGAAGATGGAGTTTTTGCGGTAGCCAGTCTTGTAACGCTTCTGCAACTTGTAGATTTCCTGGTCCAAAAGCAACAACTCCTCGCGGCAGGACTCGATGATGTCGGTCTTGGTCTGCCAGAAGTGGCCCGAGCGGGGTCTCTTCTCACGAGGAACCCACGAGTCGATGTTTTCAGGGTTGGCCACGGACTCACCATTCTTGTCGGCCTTCATTTTGGCCTTCATGGCGGTCTGCAAGAGCTTGTGGGTAGCACGCTCCAATTGAAGCGCAGTAGCCTCTCTCTTGTTGACCTTGGCGGTCAAAACACGGGCGTCCCGCGAGACGTAGATGCGCTTAACACCGTTGAAGAGCTTGTGGAATTGTTTCTCGTCCAACATGGTGTCTGGAACACCCTGGAACAAGACAGTTCTGGACGAGAGCTTGGTGGAGTACTTGGGGGAAGACAACACGGCAGTTCTGAAAGAATTGAAGAAGAAAAGCTCTCTGTAGATGACGTAGATGATGGCACCGTAGAAGAACCAGGAAACAAAAGCGTGGGCGTAGTAACGCTTTGGCTCGGTGATGTTGGAGATGGACAACTTGTCCATGCCACCATTGTGGTGGCCGCCAACGGCGTTGACTGGGAGCAAGACAATCCAGGTCAAGAGACCAAATGCAAACACGAGGCCAAACACATAGATGTATCTCAAGAAGAAGTAGCCGTCGAGGCCACACTGTTGGATGATGAAACTGTGGGGTTTCGCCAATAGCACGAAGATCCACCTGATGGGGTCCTTGGGTAGCGGCGTGGGCCGTTTTTCCTCGGGCACGAGGTCAAAGTCACTCTTTGGAGAGTAGATACGGCGGAACTTCAACCGCAACACCAAAAACGCGCCGACGAAAGCGCCAAAGAAGATGGCGTTGGTGGCGAGCGAGGTGAGCACCGCTGACGTGGAGGTGCCCTGGGCAGACATGGCTCAGAAGTGATGTTGTGGTAGAAAGAAGTGGGAGGGAATGTGAATCTTGGGCCAGAAGCAGATGGTTCCATGCGCGCGCAGGACAAGATGAAGGAAAGAAAGGCAGAAGGCAGAAAGGGAAGGAACGGGAATGAAAGGGGACACGAAGGGAAAATGGGTAAAAGAGAAGAGGGAAAGAAAGGTGAAAAAGCGTTTAAAGACGATTGAACAGACAGAGAGCTGTTTTACGAAGTTTTGTGGGAGAATTGGTCACATATGTCATGATCTGGATCTGCGAGGCATCGCCCGCGACGCAGGCCGGGCAATAAAAACATTCGAGAAGACATGATGAACCGACATTCCATTACGTGATGGTGAAAGAACAAAGGATTTCGAAAGAACTTCTCCTGACATACCAACGACACAAGCCCTTCATTGGCGGGCGTTTTCCAATCCATTGCTACGGAGTCACCCAATTTGTCCATCCCCTGCCAATTTAAGCCTTCCCTAGACACTGGCGGGGGCCCGTAACCGAGCGTCTGGGAAAAACACTGCCTGGGTGCAGGCCCGGCATTAACCCCGGTGCGACGCCCACCGATTGCGGTAGCGCGATCTGCACCAGAAGCGAGATCTGCACCAGAAGCGAGACAGCGACCCACTTAAGGTTTGCCTTAGTTTAGCTACTGCGTGCAAAGCCTATTTGTTGTTGCGGTCCCAGGCGATTGGCCGGGCTTAACTTAATTTGTGTTGCGGTTATACGAACTTAGCTAATCAGGCTATTTTTCAGTCTGTCTTTCTATTTGTCTTGTCGTATTGCTATGTCGTATTGTCTCTTCTCTATTCTCTCATTACTGCCCAATTTGCACCACCAACTCGGACTCGATGTAGTCGAGGTGAGCCACGCGGAATGCTTCGTTCTCCACCACCTGGCCCACCGCATACTCGCCAGCAGCAAACTTGTCGCTGACATAGTCGTTTTTCGCTATTGTGGTGTTAATGGCAAAACTCATCCAGTGCCCCTTTGGGTCTTTTGCTAGCAAATCCGCCCGAACGTCGCCGTATTTGGCGTCGCTGCGGAGAAGGAAGGCGAACTCGAGCGTGGCGGCGCCATTCTCGAAAATCTGCTTGAGAAACCGGCCCGTCCAGAATTGGTCCGAAAACCGCTGCGCCCGTTTGCTGGTATGTTCGCAACTTTGGAGATGGCTGGCCACAGGCACGAGCTGAGCCCCCGACATGACCCCAAGGTCTGTAACTTGACCTCTTCCTCCAATCTTCTCTGTCTCTTCCTCCTCTGACTTCTTCTTTCCTAAAATATGGCCCTGCATTTGCCAGTGGTTCACCATGTCGACAAACCGACGCAATGGCGACGTGAACTTCAGGTACTGGTCAAGTCCCAATGTCTCGTGGGGCCGGAGCGACACCTCGTCGTTGGCCGCCACCATCACCGACAAGATCTGCGACATTTCCTCCATGCTGAGCTGGGCCGATGTCTTGTACACCCGCAGATTCAACTTCGTGACGGCCCGCTTCACCTTCTTGGAAAGTGCCATGCGCTGCGTGCGGCGAATGATAGGGACTTTGTTTTTTTGGGCGAAAAGCAGCCCGGCGTAGTTTCCGGCAATCATGAAGTTGGACACGAGCTGCTGGGACTTCGACTCGTGGTGCTGGTGGGCATCTCTCTCGATGACAATCTGCGATTTGGGCAATTGCACCAGCCAGCCGTGCTCCGTTGCAACGGCTCCGGTCTTTTTCACCTTTGCACCTTTTGATTTTGCCTCGACCTTCACTCTGGACCGCTCGGAGTTGATCTCGAAGCCCTCATTGACCGAGATACGTGCGTGCCGCAAGATCTTCAGTATGTGGTAAAGAAGGAAGAGGTTGCGGGCATGAGAGTCAGCGGGCAACTCGTTTTCGGAAAACTGTTTCTGAAGCTTGCTGTCGTTGAGCGTCTTGTTAACGTTTTCATAGGTCTGGTCCTTGGGGAAGTTTCTCACTGTGAAGAACCGGACCTCAGCACTTTCTCGAATATCCGAAAGCACCGCCTCTGCAGTGGCATTGTCCGGTTTGGCTGAGTCATTGTTTCCAGCTTGTTGCAAGAACTCGTCCACCGTCAGCTTGGTCAACCGGTACTGGATTCCCAAAGTCCGCGTTGGAATGTCGCCGTTCAATCCACAGAGTTTGGAGACAAACTGCGGCAACATGGCCACTGCCCGTTCCGGAAGATACACCGTCGTGCCTTTTTGGAAAGCCACCTGGCAAACTGACGAAGTTGGTTTGAGGTACGACGATGGGTTTGCAACGTGGACAGTGATTTCGTAGTGAGAGCCCAGATCTGAGATTGAGATTCCGTCGTCAATCTCGTGGGCCGTAGCAGAATCAATACAGTAGACCGGGGTATCACCAAAATCTTCACGGACAGAAGCCATCGGATCGTGCAAGTAAAAGTCATTTTGCAATTGTTTCGCAACTGCAGTGCCTTCCTTGGCCAACTCCTGCAAATCGGTGCCTTGACAAAGTTTGTGGTCCAAAAAGCCGTAGTATTCCGAGAAAATATCGGCTTCGTGAGATCCGCCAGCACCAGGGAGCGCCAAGGACTCGTCCCAGGCAATAGGATTCACGTCAGCACCGTTTTCCAATGCCATGAGAATCTCGTACGCCCGTGCCCTAGAATACTCGTTGGCAAACGGAATCTGGCGTGTTTTGAGGCCCGCCTGGCGCAATTTCTCGTCAATGCTCCGGATGAGACTGCCCAGCAAGCTCTCCAACGCATTGTCTTGAGACACGTTGCCCGCAACAAAATCTTTCAACATTTGCACCACGAGCTGGAAGTTGGGGCCAGGTTTTTCGCCCGACTTGGTGAATTTTACGTATTGAGCCGAAAACTGCTCGATTCCTGAGCCCTTGAGGTAGTCCAACGCTTTTTGCAAGGTGTCTGTCTTTGCAACGGGAATCACGTCAACGCTCAATGGTGCTTTGGTGGATTTTTGCAAGTTGAGCTTCCACAAACGGCTCATTCTGTTGAGCGCCACCACAAATGCAATGTAGGAGCTCACGGGCACAGAGGACAAGGCAGCTTTTGCGGCAGATTCGGACGTGAGTGCTGTACCGAAAACTTTGGAGTCTCCCAAATTTCTAACCTCTGCATTGACCTGTTGGTAGTCCGTGCGCTTTCTGCTGCCGGGGAACTTGCGAATGAGCCCGAAAAGCTGGAAAAATGGAAAAGTCCGTGACGAGCGAATGAGCTGGTTGCCCTCATCGTACTGGAACACTTTGTGGAAGTACTCAAGCTTGTTGCTGTACTCGGTGATTTCGTCAAACGCAGCAATGGACACATCGGCCATCGACTTGGCAAGAAGATCCCGTGCCGTGGCTGGAACAATGTATGTTTTGACATCGGTATCGGTGAGTAGTTGTGATGCTGCTTGGGCCACAATAAAGTCGTCTGCGGTATTGGAAAGTGTAGAGCTTGCCTCCGAAGCGTCATCAGAACTTTCGGTGATTTTGTCATGACCGTTACTGGAGTCAGAGTTGTCCTTAAATTCCTCGTTCTTCTTGTTTTTCAATTGCTTCTGCATGGGCCATGGAAGAGCCAACTTGCTCCGAGAAAACACCGTATCGGGCATACCAATAGGCGCTATTCCCAAATGCTTGTGTTCCAAAGCCACGATCCGCAACTGGTCAACCCACTGCTTGCTCAAGACCCTAGGAATCCGCAACTTGACGTGGTGTCTGGTGCCGTACACTAGTTCACCTTCGCCACTGATGAATCTGTAGATGTCCGAGGACAAGTGCAGAGGCACCGCCACCACCAAATGCAAAATGGTGCTTTTCCCGTTCAAAAGCACCAAATCACCGACACCAAGGGGCGTCAGCGCCGTTTCGAGCGAAACTGTGGCTTCTTGCACGAGTCGGTTGGTTTCCGCATACAAATGCTTGGGATTTTCGTGGAGCAGGAGCCAGTTTTTGGCCGGTTTGGCTTTGCGGAGAAACGTCCGACGTTTGCTGTCCTTAAGGATCTCGTCAAGGAGTCTTTGGTTGGATTTGGTGAAATCTAGCGAGTCGTTGGATGGATCATAGTAAGTTGATGGTTTGGAGGGAAGAATTGGTTCTCTTCGGCGGGCACGAGGTTCAGACGGTTTGCGATTTTGAATGTCTTGCCGAAGATTTCGAGATGACCCGCTGAAAGCCCGGATGGTCCCACTGGAGCTTTGGAGAAGTAACGGTCGGGATCTGTGGAGAAACATGAAGTAATGCAATGTGCTTGGGATGAATGGATATTTTGAGTAGCTTGAGTGATATCCTTGAAAATTATACGGATTATAATCAAAAAACGACTGGATTTAGGCCAGGATTAGGTGTGGTGGCTGATATGTACAAGGTCCAGAGGTTTAGTGTAGCGATGAGTGCGTGTACGTGATGAGAATAGATCTACTGAGAGTGAGTATGCAGATAAAGAGATCAACATGGGGAAAAAGTTAAAATCTATGAGACGTGAGCTGAGGTCGAGCTAGTCAAAGCTGGAATGTTGGACAAAAGCTGAAAATTTGATTTTAGTTGACACATTGCAACTGTTACTTTAGTCTACTCCACAGCTGCAGGCAAACATGAACCTAGTGATGAAAAAAAATAGTATAAAAAACTTGATATCAGTTTTTTTCGAAAAGCAACAAAACAGAATGTCACGGAAAGACAAGATTGCCATCGGGATAGCGGTTCGTAAGCGGAAAGTGAAAGCGCAAAGTTGTCGCGACCCACCGGTGGGCCGGAACTCACCGAGATCCCCGCCACTGTCAACGCGCTGATTTTCCGTGGCAGATGGTCCGATATGAGTGGATCCGGGGACATAGCGGGGGCAATACGGGGCCAGAAGTGGGCCAGATGGCCTAATGTGACTATTTCCGGGCGGCCGTTGCTATTTTTTGCACCTAAACCATCGGAAACCACCGGTTTAGCAAACTAGTGGTCCGATGCATCTTTGCAACCGTTGACCTCAGACCATGACGCACCGCGGGCACCTCAAAAATGCCGAAAAACAAAGAGCAGAGAAGAAAGACAGAGGCAAAAACGAAGAGGAAAGAAAGGGAAAAGAGGAAATTTTGGATAAACATAGAAGTAAGGAATGTAAAGAATTTTATTAAGTCAAAAAAATAAACCCTTGAATCAGATAAATAATCAGATTCTTTTGAATAATTGCCTCATTCTTTGTCCAATCTGAGACAGAGCCGTGTGCACCCCTGATAAGCTCTTCATATAAGCCCACTGCGGTGATCTCCGATTGCTTATCCTTCGATAAGCGTATAAAACACGGATCGCGCCCACTTATTCCGAATCATTCTTCCAGAGCCAGCTCCAAAATCGAGAAATCGAGTCCATTGAACT
The DNA here is from genome assembly GCA_030563105.1 of Metschnikowia lopburiensis (nom. inval.). Classification (NCBI taxonomy): domain Eukaryota; kingdom Fungi; phylum Ascomycota; class Pichiomycetes; order Serinales; family Metschnikowiaceae; genus Metschnikowia; species Metschnikowia lopburiensis (nom. inval.). The sequence goes on from JAKUBC010000021.1 coordinate 104,838, forward strand.
ACTCCTTTCACCAATAAAAAGCAAGAACTCCCATCCACCACCCACAAATAACAATGTCTGTTTTGTTGGACTCCTCCTACGGTAAGGCCAACGTCAAGTTCCTCAAGGTCAAGAAAGACCCCCAAAACCCCAAGGTCCAGGACGTCTTGGAGGCCAATTGCCAGGTGTTGTTGAAAGGTAACTTCGACATTTCCTACACCAAGGCCGACAACGCCCCCGTGGTCCCCACTGACACGGTCAAAAACACGATTTTGATCGAGGCCAAAAACACCAACGTGTGGCCCATCGAGCGGTTTGCCGCCCACTTGGCCAAGCACTTCACCGGCAAGTACCTGCACGTGTCGGGCGTGGAGGTGACCATTGTGCAGAAGAGATGGCAGAAGTTTGCCGTCAACGGCAAGCTCCACGACCACTCGTTCAGAAACGAGGGCCCCGAGACCCGCAGAACGTACTTGGAGTACAACAAGCACACGGGCAAGACCACCATCAAGTCGTCCATCCGCGACTTGACCGTGTTGAAGTCCACCGGCTCCATGTTCTACGGTTTCCACCAATGTGACTACACCATCTTGAAGCCCACCACGGACAGAATCTTGTCCACGGACGTGGCTGCCGTCTGGACTTACAGCAAGAGCTTGAAGACCTTGGACGACGTGTTCCGCTTGGCCGACGCCGGTGTGTTCGACAAGACCTACGACACCGCCAGACAAACCACCTTGGACTTGTTCGCCTTGGAGAACTCGCCCTCCGTGCAAGCCACCATGTACAACATGTGCCACGACATCTTGCTGAAGGCTTCGGACGTCGACACCGTGACTTACGAGCTTCCAAACAACCACTACATCTTGTTTGACTTGAGCTGGAAGGGCATCAAGGGCAACGACGACTTGTTCTACCCATCGCCCGACCCCAACGGGTTGATCAAGTGCACTGTGGGCAGAGAGGGCTCTGCCAAGCTTTAGGGAATAGATTGGATCGAGACAAATAAAGACTAGGTTTAAAACGAGGAACGTAGGAACTTAAAAGTATGACGAAGGACAGAACAGATTCCAGAGTAAGACAACTAACAGGAATTTTGACTTAACAAAAGCAGCCTGGGTTAGTCGAAGAACGAATTGAAAGTTGAGCACTTGACTGGATAATTGAAGACTGAATTGGACATTGGACAGTTGAGACATTTACGAGAATTACACTTCCGCAAGCCAAAAAACTCGAGACTTAGACGGGACCCCGCCTTGGTGAGGGGCAAATTTCACATTCCACACCAATTGGCAAACGACTCTTAGTGGTTTACAGTGGGTGATCACTGAGATCACGCTTCATCGACGGCTACTTCGTTCGCCACATTGCTTCATTGGGTTGCTCGTGACTAGACGAATTACTAATGAATGTAGAATTGATTATCCCGCACCTTAGATCAAATCTTAATTACCAGAAGGTTCGTTCTTACGGTACCTTATGCTGGGACGGTCACGTGGAGATGTCCGCCGTGCGTCGGCCCAGGGCGCGCATCTAGCCGACATTGACAGGATACCGATGAAACGAGCTTATAAGGGAGAAAAAGAGAAGAAGGCAGAGGATTCGGACTGTCAAAATTACTATGAATTCGATAAACTCTTTTGATTCTGAATTCTCGATCTTTTGACTCCTTTCAAAAGCCCATTTCTGCTTGACTAGCCGCGTTTTGATGGTAGTCTAAACCGGCCCGCGATAAAGTCGGCCGGCCTGCAGCCGTACGTCAAGATCGGCAAGTGGTTTGTGAAAAGCCGACGCTTAGTACTTAAGTAAGAGCTAATGGCGAATATGAAAATCAATATTACAGATCAGTCTGACATCAATAGATTTAGCTTCTCAAAAGACACTCATCAATTGAGTCTTAAAGCAACCAGCAGCTACATCCAATTAGCATTGAACACTCTGAATAAAATCTTAACAAATTTATCTTAACATGTCCGATTCCAGTCTTTCGGAAAAACTGCAGGACCTAGCCCGCAGAGTCAGCCGGCTAGAACAAAGAGCAGGTGCTCTTGGTGAACCTGAACAACCTTACGATCTACAACGGAACATTTCCCACCCTGACCCAAACTCCACCGTCAACGAGCTCGATCCTTGGAAATACCGCTTGGAAAAAGACAGCAACGTGCGGTTGGTGGAGTTCGTGGAAGGCGATAAGCAAAACCCCAAGAACTTGGGAAAGGGCACCAAATGGCTTTACACCGTTGTTCTTGGTGTGATTTGTTTCGTGGTGGCCTTTGCCTCTGCCATTGTCACCGGTGATCTTTCCGGCCCCGCAGAGTACTTTGGCGTGTCGATGGAGGTGATCATTCTTGCCTCGGTGACAGTTTTCGTGCTCGGGTTTGGTTTTGGCCCATTGGTTTTTGCACCCGCATCTGAGGAGGTGGGCAGAAAACCCATTTACACCGTCACTTTGGGCCTCGCCGTGATTTTCATTATTCCCTGTGCTTTGGCAAAAAACATTGGCACGCTTTTGGTCTGTCGTTTGATCGATGGCCTTGCCTTTTCTGCCCCCATGTGCTTGATTGGTGGCTCATTATCCGATATTTGGGCTGTGGAAGAACGTGGATTGGCCATGGCCGTTTTCTCTGCTGCCCCATTCTTGGGTCCAGTTTGCGGCCCAATTTTCGGTGGTTTGCTCGGAGATTACGCTCCCACCTGGCGCTGGATCTACTGGGCATTGTTGATTGTGGCCGGTGTCTTTTACGTGATTTTCATTGCCCTTGTGCCTGAAACCCACCACAACACCATCTTGAGAAAGCGGGCCAAAAAGCTCAGAAAAGATACCGGCGACGAATCTTACAAGGCCGTGTGTGAACTTGACCCCAAGCCAATCGTCCAGGAGTACAAGATGGCCTTGCTGCGTCCATTCCTCTTGCTCACAGAGGTGATTGTGTTCTTGGTCACCATGTACATGTCTGTGTTGTACGGTTTGCTCTACATGTTTTTCTTTGCCTACCCTGTGGTTTACGCTGAAGGAAAAGGCTACTCCGACTCAAAAACCGGTATCATGTTCATCCCCATTGGTGTTGGTGTGCTCATTGGTTGTGCCATTACCCCATACATCAACAAGGACTACAACAGAAGAGCCCAAGTCTACAGAGACCGTGGTGAATTGCCTCCACCAGAGCTTCGTTTGATCCCCATGATGTGGTGTTCTTGGCTGGTGCCCATCGGCCTTTTCATTTTTGCCTGGACGTCTTATCCCCGTTTGTCATGGGCCGGTCCCTGTTTCGCCGGTTTACCCGTTGGTTTTGGCTTCATCTCACTTTACAACCCGGCAAACAACTACATCATCGACTCGTACCAGCACTACGCCGCCTCTGCCCTCGCAGCCAAAACGTTCGTGAGATCTGTTTACGGTGCCTGTGTTCCATTGTTCACTTTGCAGATGTACGCTCGTTTGGGCTACCAATGGGCGCTGACCTTGATGGCATTCATCTCCTTGGCCTGCTGTCTCATTCCTTATGTGTTTTACTTCTACGGACACCGGATCAGAGAGTTCTCTCGCTACGCCTACTACGAGTGATCATAGACGAAAATAGAAGCATTTTAGTCGAGAGGAATAAAAGAACTAAAATAAAAAACTTTGTAGAATAATATTGCGGTTGATGACAGACTCTGATACATTTGGAAATAGTCATCTGGATTTGGCAGTTGGTAGTTGGTGGCTTTTTAGTGCGGTGTTGATCTGCAGCACGAAATTCGCACCCATTCATCAAAACAACAACATGCTCGATGAGTTCCAGGCATTCGAGGCCAGGCGGCGCCGACCGCTCGGTGAAATTTCGGAAAATAGAAAGAGAAGATTGAAGTCCGAGAAGCTGGACTCGAAGCCAGCTGTTCCAAAGCACAATGGTCCAAGAATTGAGTCAAGTGACGAGTCAAGCAATAGAATTCCAAGCAATGGAAAGTCAAACGGTCTAGCGAGGAAGAGACTTGACGGTGAACCATCCAAACCAGCATTTCTGCCTAGCGCAAGCCAACTACGGCTGTTTTTCCAAAAATCCCCGCTGTTCCAGATCTACAACGACAAAAAGCATGACTCAGAAGCAAGCTCAAAAACACCGCTGGTGGCCCAGTTGTTCTCCGTATTCAGGAATGAACCTCCTGAATCTGCTTCAGTTGTTGGTCGCCAACGGTTGCTTCTGTCGCTCACGGATTACAACGAAACGGTTCGCCAAAGCAACACCGTCATCAGAGCAGCTTGCGATTCCGCCAAGTTGCAGGCAATGAGCGGTCTGAATATCAGACACAACAAATGCTCTGGTCATGTCCGGGTAGTGCTGGCTGCTGCCCTTTCAGACCTCTTGGTTGCTGCCATAATCGGCGATAACGAGCTGATTTTGCTCATGAACAGCTCCAAAACCTCAATTACGTCCGGAACTAAGTTGTGTCTAGGTGACTACAAAACTCACCATATCGCGGGTGTATCCACGAGAGTGTACCTGGAGTGGAGGCTTGTCGAGTAGTACATTAGTTTTGCATTATATTACATCCCATTTTGCCTGCGCCGCTTGATCTTCACGAAGAACGACCCGGCTGTATCCTGCCAGAAAGTCACCATGCCCGGAGGCGCCACTGGCTTGTAGTCTGGGTTGGCCACCTGCGTCCGGTTCACGATAAGCTCGTTGTAGCCGTAAATCTCCGGCACACCCAAATCGATACCGCCAGGAAGAATGCTGGATGGCATGGGCGTACGGAACGTCTTGGGGATCTCCGACAAATCGGGCAACGTGGTCTTGACGCCTCTGCCAGTATGGAGAGCGCTTCTTCTCGAGGCAGTGCCACGACCCAGACCTCCAAACAGGTTGGGACCGTTTTCGTTGTAGCTGAATGAGCTCTTGTTGTTGAAGTGTCTTCTTCTTCTGCGCGACTCTCTCTCCATCTCTTTGTCGATCTTCTCGATCTCCAGCTGAGAGAGCTTGTTGAGCGAGGGCGAGTAGTCACTCACCGAAGATGGGTTTCTCAAGGTAGTGATAAAGTCTTCCCCCTGCGTGTTTGTAGCAGCGGGGTTCAACACGCGCAATGGTGGAGCGAGATTAGATCTGATTTCCTCCTCACGGATGGCCGAACCGTCGAAGCTATAACCCACCAAAAACAAAGCCTTATGGTACATTTGTGTCTGCTCTCTGATGCTGAAGGCGATTGCGGTGGCGAACTCGCCGGGCAAGCTCATCTCATCGCAGAGAACTGCGGCAAAATCTTCAGGGTCGTTGTCCTTGAAGTTCAAGATATCCCACTCGAACTGGTCTGTGTACTGAGTATCGTTGATGAGAATGTCAATCTTGATGGGTATGCGGATCTCGCCCATAGTCTTTTCGGGCTTTTTGCGGTAGTCCTTGATTTGCTCCTTCACCGAATGCAAAATGTTCTCGTAGTGGGACTCTGAGATGAACTTGTAGTCCTCGATCAACGTCTTCACGAACGTCTCGATTGGAACCGCTTCCTCGTTCAAGTTCCACAAGAATGTGTCGCGTAGTTTAAATCTGTCCTTCTCCAGGTCAAAGTCCAACCGGATGGGTACAAGGTCCTTGCCCTGCGAGGCTTTGTCAGCCTGCAACACGATCTCGTTCAATTCGGCATCGGTGTATGGAAGCGGAGGCACTTTCAGGAAAGATTTGTTTTTCGACGGGAGGATGACTTGTGTAGCTGTGTTGCTGATGCCATTGCCGTAGCCCTGGTAGCCCTCGCCCCAGATACTGTTGTTGAACTGGTTCTTTGCCGATGTGGAGATGGCGTTCATACGCAATTGCTTGATGGCGTTGTACGACTTGATGTCTCTGCTCATGCGCTCCAACAACTCCTTGTTGTCCTGTGCCTGGAGGTGCACCCTGCGCACATAGTCGCTGTCTTTCTTGACAATATCCTCAAAAAGCCTTAAGTCCAAAGGCACCTCTTCACCCTGCTCTCGGAGTTTTTCCGACCACTCGTTCACGCTCTTCATCCTGCTGAGAGGCACTCTGCTAGCGGAGTCAGGCGCAAACAGGGGCGGAATCTTGACCGGTTCCTTGTAAAGACCCGAGCTCAAAGGGTCGGCAATCTGCTGCATGACAGACCCGTGTCTCCCGGCGGGAGGAGCGCCGTTTGGTGCCGCTTCTCTGGAACCAGCAGAGATCGCAGCGGCGGCAGCGGCAGATGCCACGGCGGCAGCAGCCTCGTTCGACTGACTGTCGGTCAAGTACCCGTTTGGAGGCTGTGCGAAACCTGGTGGAGGAGGTCCAGGCTTGCCGGCAAGAGCGCCCTGGAGTCGCTGGCCTGCGGCCATGCCTGGATGGGCCATTCCACCCATTTGAGGACCTGCTTGGCCCGAGGGATACGAGCCTTGGCTCCGCTGGGCACTCTGCATCTGCTGTTGTCTCTGTTGCTGCAAGTACGCGGCCTGTGCGTTCCGGTTGTACATCTGCTGCTGAGCGAGGTTTGTTTGTGTTGCTGGACGGCCACCTTGAGGCATGCCACCAGAGGCACCCATGCCTGGATTCATGTTGCCGGCGGGCATGTTTTGGGCAGGATTCTGCATGGCCGGGTTTCTATTTTGTGGCATTCCCTGTGGCACGGACCCCGGCAGACCCTGGCGCATGCCCTGCTGCCCGGCCATTTGTTGTTGTAGGAGCTGTTGCCGCTGGTAATACTGGCGGAGCATATTCTGGAACTGAGGCTGTTTTTGGAATTCCTGGAGCTGGCGGGCGGAGAGCTTCTGGAACTGCGGCGGCAACATCAGGCGGGGGTCCCCCATTGGCGGGTTTTGGTTGGGCGGGTTGGGGCCCTGATTAAAATTCATGCCGATCGATGATAATGAGTGAAGATGCTGTTGGATTGGAAATGGATGTAATCACGGGAAGTGATGATGACAAGGGATATTGTACAAATGGCGGAAAGACCAATTGAAGCTGGAGCGTGTAGGCTAGTTGGTGTAGGTGTTGATGTGAGTGAGGTTCACGGTGCGCGCACGCCTGCTGGCTGGAAAGTGCAATGGGATCTGACGTGAGAGATCTGAAGAACTACTTTTCGACAATTGCCTTTTTGTTCATTGTTTGTAAACTAAATATGTAATGTGCGTTTCTCTGTCTTTATTAACATCACGATTCATAGACAACTGTACCAAAGACTGCTATCTCAAACAATCACAAGTCTACTAAGGAACAGGTTGAGTCCGAATTTCCAAATTTGCCCAAAGTAGATTCAGTAGATGATTCCATTTATCTTGAAATCGATTAATCGCGTAATTTACTTCTTTGGTTTTTTATTCTGCTGATCTGGGTACTTCCCCGCGTTTGCGTTTGGGTGCAAATACCACCACTTGCTATCGAATCGCTATGCCATCTTTCAGAGCCACCGCCTGCTCACAAGCCGTCACCGGCTTCTTTTCAATTCGTTTCGCCACGTCCCACGCCAAAGAAATGGCTTTCTATTTGGAACACGTCTTTGGGTTCCACAAGATCGCTTATCGCGGCTTGGAAACGGGCTCTCCGTGCATAGCCTGCCACGTAATGCAATGCAACGGCATTGTTTTCGAAGTAGTCAACACCGTGGAAGTTCCCGAAAAGCCAGCAACCCCGAGAGATTACAAGTTGTGGACCGACATGGCCGGTAGCTTGATCAACTTCGCAAAAGGCAGTTCCAAGGTGTTGGACTACGCATCCTCTCGCCGGGCCATCGAGTTGTACGCCCAGGGGAAACGGCTGGAAGGCGATACTGTGCAGCTGATTGTGGATGCTCACACAGCTGCTTTTCTTTCAGGTTTTGTGCACCGCCACGGCATGGGAGTATGCGATGTGATGTTCAGTGTCCAAGATGCATTTGCAGTGTACACCAACGCCATCACAAACGGCGCCGTCTCAGTCCAACGGCCACATGCTTTTCGTGATGTCAACGGTCTGGTAGTCACTGCTGTCATTGGCTCTCCACATTCCGATTTGCGTCATACATTCGTGCAAAACTTGGGCTACTCAGGACCGTATTTGCCAGGATACCAGGAACCAAAACGGATGAGGCCCCGGGCACTTGTCATCCAGCCGAATCTTTTGGCAATTGACCACTGCGTGCAAAATTTCTCATGGAACCAAATGACCCAAGTGGCAGACTTTTACAAGAAAACACTTGGGTTCCATAAGTTCTGGTCTATTGACGAAAAAGAGGTTTCCACTGGTGATACGGGGCTTCGTTCTGTGGTGGTGGCCAACGCCAACGAAATGGTGAAAATGCCAATCAATGAGCCGGCAAAAGTCCGGTTGCGGGGCCAGATCGAAGAGTTTTTCGATTTTTTTGGCGGGCCGGGTGTCCAGCATGTGGCTCTTCGGACGGACCACATCTTGGAAACAGTGGTCTTTTTGAGGTCTCGGGGCTTGGAGTTCAACGAAGTAAGCCCAGAATACTACCTGGGTTTGTCTAGACGGCTAAAATTGCACAACATCTGGCTTGAAGAGGATTTTGAAGAACTCAAGGAAAATCACATTTTGGTGGATTTTGACCCGAATGGCAAGTGTCGGACCCGGGCAGGTCACTTCCTGTGCAACTACATGCTCCAGATTTTCACCAAACCAATTCACGACAAGCCGACGTTTTTCATCGAGATCATCCAGAGATGCAATCACAATGGCTTCGGGAAGGGGGCCTTCAAGGGTTTGTTTGAGTCCATTGAAAAACAGCAGAAGGAGCGGGGCACCTTGGGCCACCCCGAGTAAGTACTAATAAATCCATTAAATTAAAAAGCCAATTTCACCCAAAACGACCCAAAACGATACTAGACCATGAAGTCGAAGATTGCCTTCATGTTCACGTACCGCCGGCCGCAGTCCTTCAAGTACCGGTCGACCACTTCACGGCAGTGACCGAACATCGTGCGGTTCTGCTCGGCCAAAGCGTTGATTTGGCCCTCGCTCAACTCAGCGACATTGCCGTCGTCGGTGACGGCCCGCAACTTCTTTGCCTTTGCCTTGTCGACATCGAAAATTGCGTCGAAGTAGAGAAGCTGGTTGTAGAGCGCCTTGTCACTATACTTGTACCGCATGACACCCTTGCACCCGTGGGCCTTGCCCGAAGAACCGATACATCTCTTTCCGTACACGGAAATCTGCCTCGTTTTGATTCCGCAGGCAGAGTCGTCGCACACTAAGATCCCGGCGTAGTACAAGGCCAAGTGTCTGCGGATCTCGGTCTCGAGCTGCGCCGTCAACCTGAGCAATGGAATTGGCGTGTTGCACTTGCCGCAGCAGATGCCGTTAAAGGTGACTTTGTAGTCGTCAGACGGAACAATACCGCCGAAGCGGAACTCGTGGCCACACTTGCCCTTCAACACCAAGTAACTCGACTGTCTGAACCGCTCAATATCAGACACCTTGGACTCAAGCGGCAAGATGTCGGCGTCGATAGAGTCGCTGTTGCGGAGGCGGATGGCGTACTTCTTCGTATCGATGCCGAGAGAGGATGCAATTCTCATCAAATCCACTCCGTCAATGTTGTGCACCAAACGCTCCACCGGGGCGTAGATCTGCTTTTCTAAGTAGTAGTCGCAATCAGGAGAAAAGCTTCCCTTGTTTGCCATTATTTCCTGGATTGCACGAGCCCGTTCGGCGATCGATGCAGAGGTAGACGATTCACCTTCCGCGGGTGCTGTGATGACAAATGTAACGACCGTGCCGGCTTTGATGACCTTACCCTGGCTTCTAAGCCGGAGAGCCACTTGCACTGGAGGCATGGTCTTACCGTTGGGGTAGTTGGCGGGGTCCTTCGAGAGACGAGTGTTGATGGTGAACTTATCCACCGTGAACTCGTTCTTTTTGACCTTTTCCGTCATTGACTCCAAGTAGTCGTAGATTTCCTGGAGAGCTTCTTCGGGGTCCTTGTCGGACAAGAGGTTTTTCAACACAAACGTGGAAATATCTTTGGACAACTGACAGTACTCACGCCGTCTCATATCAAGACCCTTGACCTCCAACTCGGACACTTCCTTGCCGGTCTTTTTGTCGATCGAAACCGACATGGCTGCGTACTTCTTCTTGGCGTGGAGAAGCAACCGCTTGAACACGTTATCGGTGTCGATTTCCAACAACTTGTATCTTTCGTTGACCTGGACCTTGAACTCCTCACCAATCTTCAAGGCTTCACCCAAAGAAGACACACCGGTGTCGATCATGACGGAATCCGTGTCACCGTAAACAACACGCAAACCAATCAGCTCGGCCAATTGTCTGGTATCCATCAAAATCTCACGGCCCTTGTTGGTGACCAACATAGCCAATGGCTTGGCGTAGAAACGCGAGTTCACGTAACCCAAACAACCGTACATGGAGTTAGCCGTCAACTTCAATGCCTGTTGTTTGATGTCGTACTGCGATCTTTCGTTGGCAGAAATCTTGGGGTCTTTCAACAACTTCTTCACCTCACGACGTCTCGTCACCAACGTATTAAGAAGACGTGGAAGCACACCAGCGTCGGAGTTTCTTTCTGGGATGTCGGGAAGATCTTTTTCTTCGTCATGCGAAATGTTGTACGCGTCTCTCTCAACGGTCGTGAAACAGATGTTGAACTCCTGGATGATACTGGGGTACAACGAGTTGAAGTCCATGACCAAGATGTAGTTCTTGTGCAAGCCTTTCTCGGGCTCGAAAACCAAACCACCCTGGAACTTGGGCTTCTTGTTGGAAGTGACTGTGGTGGCATCGTCCTCGTTAGCTTCGAGCTTGGCCTCCTGCTGCTGGTTGGTGTTCTTGTGGTACCGGTCTTCTTTGTCAGGCACAATGTAGTTGTTTCTCTTGAACTCGTGCAACAAAATGTACTCGTTCCGGCCAGCTCTCGTACCGGAAAGGGTATGAGACCAGGCGTTACCAGCGAGGTTGGTAAGTTGCTTGGAAAGCGACAAAATCTGGATGTCAAAGGATACTTGTGCTGTCATCTGCACCTGGCTGATGTTTTCCTTGATGGGCATCAACAAGAAGTTGGCATCTTCTGCGTAACGCGGATTCTGGAAGTTGATTTCTGGAGAAATGTGCTGCTGGTGGCAGACAACACTGTACATCTCCGTCAAGTCCCACGACTGACACTTTGGGGTCAACGACTGGCCCAACTCGTTGGCAATGTCACACAACAAGCGGCCCTGGAAGATCTCACGAATGAGCAAGTTGTTGTTGAAGCCATTGCCCTTTCCAAACTTCTCCGGCCACGCCTTTCTGTTTCTGCGGCCCATGGCCGACCAGGTACCAACCTTCAAATCGTGCATTCTGTGGACTAGCACGTCCAACGAGATGTTTTCCAAGCGATGGCCGATGATGACGTCCGGGTCGATGTTCTTGATGAGCGCAGCGAGACATCCGAGCATGGAAGCCTCGTTTGGAAGCGCTTTCAAGTTGATTTTCAGCTTCTCTGCAGCTTGCCGAAGCCCAGGAGGGAACACCGAGGCACCAATCGGGCGTATTAATGTCACCTGTTCTTCAGCTTGTTTGTCCTCGTTCACTGGAGAGTCCTGGGGCACGTCCTTGTACGTGGCAATACTGATGCATGCCACCTCCTGTTTGTTGGCCTTGACGTTCATCATGGTCTGCACCGAAATGGCCACTGTGGTCAAGTTGGGTGGCGTCAATTTGCCATGGAGAATAGGTGTGATGCACAGTGCCGAAGGGACGGCGACTTCGACCTGACAGTGGGAACTGTTCTTGATGGCATTGAAGTCTCCTTTCTTGATTTCCAACCAGCAAGGTCCCATGATGTTGCGCTGCAATACGAAGGACTCGAAGATGTTGGCGTTTGTGCCGAAGATCCTCTTGAAAGTTTCACCTTCGATCTCGGCGGGCATGACCAAGTTTCTGTTCTTGCTAGTCTTGAACGGAAGAAGAATCTTGAGGTATTCGGTTTCTTTCGGCACGCCAGGCAACTCGAACGCGTACTTCATCTTCTCGGGCTTGGCCCGGAGCATGTCGAGTCCGTAGTTGTTGATGAGCAAGGGTGCAATTTCCTCGTGGACATCACGTAGAGTCACTGGCTGGTCAGATTCCTCCAGATCGACCATTCTGTACTTTCTGGGCAAGGCGAAAAGCTCACGGTTCATGCCGTTCACTTGCACCACGGCAGAGACGGTTTTGCCGTCCTTGGCCAAGACCTTACCGAAGAGAAGAATGGAGTTGTCGGCCTCGGCGTAGTCCAACCAGAACATCTTGAACAAATCGTCCTCCGTCACACTCTCGCTATCTAGCTTTTCAGTCTGGGACAACGATGCATAGGAAGGTGTGGACAGAGTGATCTCGGAAGCTTTGACAGCAGAAACACTGATCGGAGCCTGTGAGACAGCGGTGGTTTTGGGTCTTCTGCGCACAACCAAGTCGTCGTCACTGTCACTCTCCTCTTCTTTAGTCTGAGGTTCTGGTCTTGCCTCTGGCTTGGGCTCCACCTTCACTTCTGGTTCCTTTGCTTCTGATGTGGATTCAGATTCGAGAGTGGGCTCTGTTATGGAAACCTCTTCCACTGGGTCAGAGTCCAAGTCCATAGTCAAGTCCATGGACGAGTCCTCTGGCTTGACCTTGGCGAGCTTGGGCTTCTTTGGCTTGGCAGTGGTCATAAACCCAAAGGTGGATGTGGCTTGTCTCTTAGGAGCGGAACTGCTGGCAAATGGCTTCTTCTTCTTCACCGTGGGCGCGTCAAAGTCGTCCAAAATGTCGTCAATGCTGGCCGAGGGCTTATCCTTCGTTTCCTGGTGTGTCACAGGCGCGTTTGGCGTGAAGAAGCTCTTGATATCGGCGGTGGCAGATGTTTTGGAAACCTTGGACACCTTCTTTGGCTTGCCCTTGCTCTTCTTTTCCGGTGCTTCTTCGTCAGAGTAGTAGTTGGGCCGCGTGGAGTCGTCCCACTCGTCGACACCGTTATCGACGTAGCCCTCGCCGTTGTCGTCCACGATGAAATCATCGTTCATGAGCTGATCGCGTTTGTGCTGGCGGAACGTGTCCTCGTCCACCTCGTCGTAAATTGACGCGTCTTCTTCGTCGGACGAGTGGTCCACGATGGTGCCCGTTCTGCGGGCCTCCAAAAGCCGCTTGAGCTTGTCTTTTTTGGTGGCTCTCATGAAGAATGGAGTAGTAGGGACGCGACGCGGAGCGCGCATGTTGATACACGGTGGGTTCACCATAGCGAACTGCAAAAAACAGAGAGTAAATGGAAAAAAAATTGAGATTAGGTTTACCTTAGATTGCACAAATTTCTTCAATGGAATTGTAGGTTGCAGTAGATCCTTCGATAATTGGCTTGACTGACGAAGGTGGCCATTAATTCGTCCGAGGTCTTTTATCATAGACAGTCGACTGCTATAGAGCGATGTTTTGGTGGAATGGGCGAATCAATTACACCACGAATGCATTAGGCAGAATAAACTTTTCTTCTAGATTCTCTGAATCATTTTGCTTATTCGTTCCTTCAGTCGCAAGGAGGACGTTTGATTATACTACAAAATTACTCAAATATGAGAATCGTCACTCGATCTAAGTGAATCGACTTCGTCAACCATTAATATTGTAGACTTGCTCGGTCTTTTCATAAATTTTTGATTGATTTCCTCGCCCTGAGACTCATCATGTCTTGCAGTATTTTGACATCCTACAGTGCTTCTCACCCAGACCATAAATTGTCACCAAAATTTGGATAGCAGACTTGAAATCTCGAAAATCCAAGAGAAGCCAAGGCCAATCAAACATTGAAAGCATGAGTGTCAAGCAGAAAATCTCTAAAAAAATCTTCTTTTCTCTTTTGAAGACTACCACTTCTGAGACTACTTATCTCCCACCCGTGCATCCTACAACCACCACATGTCGTTTGCCAACTACGACTTCGAAGCCCAGCAGCCGGGCACGCTGGCCCTGCCCGAGCTCAGCGGTAGCAGTGAAATCGACGCTATCATCAACAAAACCTCGCTCCAGATCCAAAACTACGGCCAGCTCAACTCCGAGTTCAACAACCAGCGCCGCCTTGTGGGAAGCAAACGAGACTCCCCTCAGCTTCGGCAACAGCTCCAGAAAGCTGCCAGCGCCATTGACACCCTTGGCGATGCCATCAAGTCGCTTATCACAGATATCAATCGCGTGATGAACTCGGCTGGTGCTGGCAAGGACAGCTTTGAGGTGTCGAACCGGCAACTCATGACCAAGGATCGGCTAGTGAGCGAGTTCAACGAGTTGTACAGCAACTTCCAGGGCTCGTTGAAGCAACACCACGATAAGGAAGCCAGTCATCCGCTCCCCACGGAGTCTACGCCGTTGAAAAGTGGGTCGAACATCAACAATGCTGGATACAACAGTGAGAACGCAGGATCTGAGCAGACTCAGACCCAAATCCAGACGCAAATTCAGGATGACGTTGAGCAGACAGAACTACAGTACCATTTGTTGCTCACAGAGGAGCGTAACCGCCAAATCGAGCAGGTTGCTGAAGGTGTTCGGGAGGTCAACTCGATCTTCAGGGATTTGGGCGATTTGGTGGAGCAGCAGGGGGCACAGCTTGACACGGTGGAGGAAAACATTCTCCAGATGAGCGGCAACACGCAGCAAGCTTCTCGAGAACTCACAAAGGCACACGAGTACCAGAAGAAAAAGAGCAGATGGAGCTGTTTCTTGTTGGTGGCCTTGATGGTCTTCGTGTTGATCGTCGTGTTGACTGTCGTCAGCTAAAAAGAATACACTGAAAGACTGACGTTTGAAAGATATACTGACTGATTGAAGGTTAGAGAGCATCGAGAGAATTATGCTAGCTAAACCGAGAATGTTGTCTAGTCACGACTAAGTTTGTGATGCATGAAGTTTTGCTCCGGTTGTTCCCGATTTGGCTGTCCGGTCTATAGTCCGGGCTTTTCCCGTCATTTTCGGCCTAAACATTTGCGAGCCGGCTTAGCTGATCAAGCCGGTATATCGGCCGCTGTCATTTACGAGATTTCCGCGGCGGAATGGTGACTCACCTGGTCAGAGTCAACGACTTCTGGCAAAAAAGGGAGAAGGAGAAAAGAAGAAGAATCTAGGACAGCCGGTCTCGAAAATTTGATTTCTTCATTTTTTTGGCCGCTAACAAATTCCTGTTTTGGACCAGTCTATCTGCCCCCACCTTAATCAGGCGCGGCCCACTGTTGATAGCCTGCACAATGCCCGGCCCATGCACGGCTATAAGTACTGGAGCTTTTCACTCTCCACCGCCATGACCTCAGACCTTGTCATCGCCCGCCGCTTGGCCCAGGGCGAGAACTTTTTTAGATGCCGCACAGAGCTCGACTGGTACCGCAACTTCGGCAGCGTGGCCGCCTACTCCCGTGACTTATCGCTTGACCTCTCGTTGTTGTACCGAGCTCTTCGCAAGACGTTGTTGGACCACCACATCTTGATCACCAACATCTTCAAGGACGAGGAGAATGGATATTCGGTGGTGCGGCCTATCGCCCACGCCAAACTCGGAGATGTGCTCTTCTTCTCCGACGAGCTGTACTCGCCCCAAGGCAAGATGGTCTCTGAGGACTGCCTCAACAGGCTCTGCACGGACTTGATCTTCTACTTGTACCAGGAGACACCGCTTTTGCGCGTGACTGTGATGGGCACCCACGACTTGGCCGTCAGCTTCGAGCACACCATGGCCGACGGTGTGTGTGCGCTGTTGTTCCAGGAATACTTCGTGGAGAACCTAGCATACTGCGACAACCCTCAAAACCATGCCGAGTACGAAGAAGAATACGGGCCCGTTCCTGAAAATGTGACCATGGACACCACCCTCTTCGACTACGCGGCCGACGAAAAATACATCAAGAGCTCGTTGCCTCCGCCGCTCGAGATGGTCATGCAAGATCCCAGCGTGGACTACGCCGACAACGACCCACACCACTACTCGAAAATCGTGCCCGAGGGCTTTCCAGAACGGTGGCCGGGCCGGTTTCCCTGCACGTTGGAGCGGACTTCGGCATTCAAGGCCATTAACATTCCTCCGCATCAGTTGGCGGTGATTCTCAAGAAGTGCAAAGAGCAAGGAGTCACGTTTACTTCCTACCTCGAATGCATTCAGGCGCAAGTTTTGAACCCGATCTATGGCGACAAGCACCATACACTGAGCGTTGTGGCCATCACGTTGCGGCGCTTCTTCTCGCCCGAAAAACTCGACCCACCGGCCAAAGAGCTATTTGCCAAATACGGTCTTCGTATCTTTGGTAACTACGCCCACATGGGCGTGCCCCAGTACATGCCTCCCGTCAAGGAGTTTTCGTGGGAGTACGTGAAAGAAGTCAACGCCAACCTCCTCAAAAGCGTCACCAACGACCGTTTGTTGAGCATGCGTAAGGGCTGGTACGACACGGCCCACGAGCTTGAGAACAACCGGGAAATGTTCGAAGTTGGGCTCAACAAGAACAAAGCCGACACCATAAAGATCTCCAACTTGGGCTTTGTCAAGTGTCCAATTTACGAGGTGCCTGGAAAAGAACCCTGGGCAATCAACGACATTATTTTTGCCCAGGACATGGCTCCAGGCGCCTCTGACTTTGTGTTGGACGTGATTTCGACCGAACGAGGCGGACTCAACATTGTGTTCTCGTACTTCAGCCACCGGAACGACGACACGCAGTGGGACAACTTCGAGCACTTTGCCCAAGAGATCAAAAAGCAGTTGTTAGTCAACGCGGGGCTCTGACAAAAATCACCGAAATCTTTCACTAAAAAGTACCAGACTAGTTATGGACGTTAATAGACTCATTGGTGCACGGGTGTGCTGCCAAGCATCAGACTCAGTATCACTCAGTGGGCCAGTAAGGCTCAGTGAGGTTTAGTCAACATCAGGACACAAGCCGTCCCTTGCCGAACTGATTCAATTGCAGTCGAGAATTGACATCGACCTGGACCATTGAACTCGATCCCTGCATTTTCCGAAACAATCGACGCATTCCAGCATAATCTGACATCCACATCATGAGCGAGCTCCGATCCCGTACCACGGGCGAGTGGCTCCACCAAGAAGACGTCGCTGCCGTCAAGCGATACGACGCCTTCACCACGGTCGACTGGATGGACGACGAGCTCGCCGCCCACCGGCTGCGGCTCGCCAAGCGCAAATCCGCCGTCACGTTCAAAGACTCCGTCGTCAACGTGTCCCGGACGTGGCTCGTGTTGGCCGCCGTGGGCATCACCATCGGCACAATTGCATCGGCGCTCAACGTCATCACCGCGTGGTTAGCGTCGCTGCGCTTGGGCTACTGCTCGCTGCACTTTTACTTGAGCGAGGGTTTCTGCTGCTGGGGCCAGGACGAGGGCACCTGCAGCGACTGGACGCCGTGGCTGCTGCTGGCGGCGGGGCGGTACTTGCTGTACGTGGCCATTTCCGTTGTTTTTCTGGCCACGGCGGCGCTGCTTGTCAAGTGGTATGCCCCCTCTGCTGCGGGGCTGGGCATCTCCGAGATCAAGTGCATTGTCTCGGGCTTTTTCATGGACGGTTTTTTGGGCTGGTCGACACTAGCGATCAAGAGCTTGGGACTCCCGTTGGCCATAGCCTCGGGGCTTTCGTTGGGCAAAGAAGGGCCCTCGGTTCACTACGCAGTGTGTGCTGGTAATTGCATCTCGGGCCTCTTTGAGAAGTACCGGACTTCGGCGACAAAAACTCGTGAATTTCTCATTGCTAGTGCTGCGTCCGGTGTAGCAGTGGCCTTTGGGTCGCCCATGGGCGGCGTTTTGTTTGCCATGGAGGAGATTTCGGCCGTGTTCGAGCTTCTGACCCTCTGGAAATCGTACGTGTGTGCGTTCATTGCCGTGGCAACGTTGTCGGCGTGGAATCCGTTCCGCACTGGCCAGTTTGTGTTGTTTGAGGTCACCTACGACACCACCTGGCACTTGTTCGAGTTGCCCACCTACGCCCTCTTGGGTGTCTTCGGCGGAGTTTACGGAATCTTGGTGTCCAAGTTGAACAAACGGGTCACGGGCTTCCGCAAAAAGTACTTGGCCGACTACGCCGTCCGGGAAGTGGTGTTGCTCGCCCTTTTTTCCGCCTTGATTTGCTACTTCAACGAGTATGTCAAGGTAGACATGACCGAGGCTATGCAAGGTCTTTTCGCCGAATGCCTGGCTTCTCTGGAAAGCGTGTTGTGTCATGCAGACTCGTCCATTTCCAAAATCGTGGGCTCGTTGTTGCTAGCCACCGTGCTCCGCACGTTTTTGACCATCATCACTTATGGTTGCAAGGTTCCCGCCGGCATTTTTGTGCCGTCCATGGCCGCAGGCGCCACTTTTGGCCGGGCCGTGGGAATTGCCATGGAGCACTTGCACAAAGAACACCCAGACTTGCTGATCTTCGCTACGTGCCCAAAGGACAAGCCTTGCATTATTTCCGGAACCTACGCGTTGATCGGTGCCGGCGCAGCGTTGAGTGGAATCACCCATTTGACCGTCACCGTGGCAGTGATTATGTTCGAGTTGACTGGTGCCGTCAAATACATCATCCCCACCATGGTGGCCATCAACATCACCAAGATGATCAACGACCGGTGGGGTGGCGGCGGCATTGCGGATCAGATGATCATTTTCAATGGACTTCCACTCATCGACTCGAAAGAAGAGTTTGTGTTCAACAAAACCGTGGGCCACGCCATGTCCACCGTCACGGTGGTGTTCACTTCCGAGGGCCAATATTCGGCGGATGATATCAAGCGGGTTCTTGCCGAAACAGAGTACAAGGGCTATCCCGTGGTGGTGAGCGAAAACAGCCCCACCATTGTTGGCTACGTCCACCGCTCCGACTTGGTGGAAGTTTTGTCGAAAACCGATTCTCAGAACTTCACGTTTTCCAGCAAGGATGGCTTGACGAGTCTCGCCTCCTGCGTCAACACAGCTCCGCTAGTGGTGAGTCTCGACACCACGCTTGAGTTTCTCATGGACATATTTGCCCGGCTCGGGCCCCGCCATGCTCTCGTGCAAAAAGACGGCGTTTTGGTGGGCACGGTGACCAGAAAAGACATTCTTCGGTACGAGCACACCACACACGAGCTCCATGCTGCGTCCCAAAAAGACAACCTCGACGCTATGGTGTGGGCTACTTTCCAAAAGATCGGAGATGTGTTGAGAGCCGGACTCAGCCGCATCGGGCTCAGCGCCGTGGCCCAGTACATATAAACAGTACATATAAACAGTATTCGCTTCTATGTTCATTTCGTTTCTTTCTATTTATTCTCTCCACTTGCCGTGCTCTTTGTAAGTGGAGTAGAGACTTTGGAACAAGGTCTTACCGGTGGAATCCAAGCACTGCACCACCAACAGAAGCTCACTGCTGGAAAGAAGCGTGAACACACTGTTGATGGCTTGGTTCAAATTCTCCGTGATCTCATCTGAAAATCCAAAAGTCAACCGGTAATAGATGTAGTTGACCAACAAGATGTGAGCATGCTTTCTCAATGCGGTCTTGTAGAACGCAGCCTGTGACGTCAAGTTCTCCGAGTCCCGCGTGGCACCCTGTTCTCTCGGTTCACAAAGGGCAATGACTAGTCTTCTGTAGGCGGCACCACATGCGGCATTATCACCCACTTGTCCCGAAGTCAAAGGCATCATGAGGTTCGACAAGATCTTCACCACCAAGTGGTACCGAGACGAGAACCTGAATCTGTGGAAAAGGACAATCTGGGAGAGGAGATTGACTGCTGCGAAGTAAATCTCCACCGATTTGAAACGATCAGTCATGGCCACCACCTGGTCCACAAGTCCCATTGTGAGCTCGACGGTGTACTGTTTGTAAGCCCACATATGGGACGAAAGCAAGGCCGTAAAGGTACCTGCCAAACGGACGACCACCTTGGAGTTGGAAACAGAGCCGATATGGAGCGAGACTGCCAGAAGAGATTCCATAAGGACTCTGGTGTGCTCGTCTTTGTGAGTGCTAGAAATGAGCGAAGCTAGCACTGCCACGGTTTCCAAAAGCGGGCTGATAAACTCGGATTCCAAGCTTGACACACAATGGTGGAAAACAGCGAGATACTGTTCTGGTGTGAGTCTGGCGAGATACGCCTTCAAGCTGGCAATGGCCAGTTCATGGTGCTCACACCCAACTTTGTCGTAAAGGGCCACGAACAAACTCACCACATACAAATACTGGGTGTTGGGCGAGACTTCAGTGGTCAACTGGAAAAGTTGAGCCTGTGCTGCCGGTTCAAGGTCTTTATTGCCGGTTTCTTTGATGGCTGTTTGCACCACTTTGGTAGCCGACTCTGTCAATGGTAAACCAGAAAGAGCCTGGATGTTGGCCACCGACGAATCCAGGACAAGCCGTTTGCACACCACCTCCACGTACTTTTCGAGCAATTTCCCGAAATCTTCTGGTAATTTCTCGGTGTCCAGAGCGAAAATGACCCGGGCAAAGTGCAAATCGGCCTCCTTGGGTTTTTTGAATTTCTTTTCAAGCTTTTCGGCGGAGGTGGCCACAAACTCTGCCGAGAATTTGTCCTTGATTGTTTGCAAGTGTCTCAGCCAGATTTTCAGGCAAATTTCCA
Organism: Metschnikowia lopburiensis (nom. inval.); assembly: GCA_030563105.1. Classification (NCBI taxonomy): domain Eukaryota; kingdom Fungi; phylum Ascomycota; class Pichiomycetes; order Serinales; family Metschnikowiaceae; genus Metschnikowia; species Metschnikowia lopburiensis (nom. inval.). The sequence continues at coordinate 125,320 of JAKUBC010000021.1, forward strand.
TAGTGTCGTCGAGCGATTCTGGGGTGGCACTATCCACAAATGCATATAGGGTAGCAAAATCCCGCTCGATAGCTGAAGAAAGAACTGGTTCTTTCAAAACGTGCTTGAGTGTGTTTCTGGCAGCAGTGTCTTTTGGCGATTTTTGGCACTGTTCCACAAGGCTGTTTACCTGGTGGGAAAAGAACCTCCTGATCACAGTGGGTGGAATCAAGCGGTAGAGGTCGTACTTGTACTCGATCTCGTGTTTTTGGAGATACTCCAGTAATGCTGTGAGGAAGGGTCTGATCTCAAAGATCACTACCTCATATGTGCCGAAGAAGCCAAGAACCTCATTTTGAGAAGCCTTGGTGAAGAGCCCATCCAAAAGAGTGGGGTACACTTCGGGAAACCGGGCCAAAAGGACCATCCACCGTTCGGCAAACTGAAGAATCTCATCTTTGTTGGCCTTTTTGATGAACTTTTCGAGCATCTTGGCGGTCACATGGTCGGTGTTTTTCGTGAGTTCAGAGACTCTGAGCACTAGTTCGAGTTCATAAGGAGTGGACGCCGTCTTGTTCTCCAAAGTTTTGGTCAAGATCTCTGGCAGCACAATTTTCTGCCCGTAAACACACAAGACAAAGAAGGCCACTTCGGCCCAACCACGGTGGCAGAACGAGTAGTCCGTGAATGAATTTTCCAACGCTTTTTGGGTTGTGTTCGAGCAAAAAAGCAAGCCTCTTGCCAACAAAGACATAGGCTTCATCAGCTTGTTCTGCAAAAACACAGAAACCAAGGTCCGGATCTGGTTGGCCGACATCTCGGGCACTTTTGGAGCCAATGCGTCCATGACATTTTCCGACTCGTACACTTTCGACACGGTCGTAGCATGTGGGTAGACTTCCTTAACAAAAAGCGGAAAATCACGGGCTCTAACGAAGCCACCGGCGATGTTTTTTATGATGAGAAGTTTGTCAGATTCAGAGACTGCCTTGGAACCATCCAAGACCGTTTTCCACTTTTCTGTGGCCATGGTAGAGTCGAGGTTCAACACATACGACACGAGTTTCCAGTTGACGATGGGCTTTGCCACTTCTGTTTGGTAGATTTCGGCGAAAAAACCAGGCGAAAGGGTTTTGTTGACCTTGGAAAGAATGCTAAGAAGCTGCTCGGCCATGTGGGCAAACTGGCCCGCCGTGAGCTTCACGTAGATGGCCTCACAGGAGGCAATGTCCTTGGAGGCAAGGTAATAAATGACTTGGTGGAAGAAAAACTCAATGCAGGCGTCGTCAAGAGACGTTGGAGGCGATTTGAGCAAAGTGTCGATGTGGGAGGCCAACGACGAGGACTCTACTTCGAACGACGTCTGGACGAAAATGCCGTGGAGAGTCTCGTACGACGCCGTGGGGAGGTTTTCCTTGCGGTGGGTGAAAATGACAAGGAGCGAGGGAAACACCTCGGCGAAGAACTTAGCCATGCTCTTTTTCAGCGGCTTGTAGTTCACCGACTGGTGGGGAAGTCTGTAGATTGTGCCAATGGTATTTGTGAAAGCTTCAGTGTCGATTTGGCCCAATTGCAATGGAGGCATATTCTCAAGCACTTGGCAGTAGCTCAGCAAAAGCCCCACGGTGGAAAACTCATCCACATCGATGTACCCGGACAGCATGAACGTGTCCAAACAAGTGAACATCACTTTGAGCAAATCTTCGAGGTTTTCAAGCGACTCAGGGTTGCTATTCAAAGCTTCTTGAGCCACATGGTCGAGTGTAGCAGAAACCACGGGTAAGATGCGGACCCGGGTGAAAGATTTGGCTCTGTACTCCACGTCGTGGTCGTTTCCGCCCAACAGGTCCCACAGCGATTGCCATAGGCGCCACAACGCCGGCGAGCGTTTCCACAGGCCGAAGTTCTTCGAGGTCAAATCGTTCATGCGATCACAAACCAAGTCAAACACGAAATGGGCCAGGTTCGGGAGGTAGACGGAAATTGTGCCGGCTAGGAGCAGAGCCGCTGTCTGTGCCACGGCATCGGGCCGGGCATCTTTGGCTCGAAGTGCCCGTGTGATGGATTCGGCAGAGGTGAAATCGGCCATGGTGGTATGCGATGAGTGCGAGAGATGAGAATACTCGAAGACATGGAAACACCAAAAATAAGGTGGAAGTTATTTTTATTTCTCCTTCTTTTGTTGGTTCTTGTTTTTGCTTACTTCTCTTTTATTTCGTTTTTTCTCTTCTCTTTTACTCATTGCTTCTACTCTACATTTTCTGATAGTCAAGTGTGTATTATGCAACAGCGCCGTTGCCGGCTAGCGTCCAAACCTGCTTAGATCAACAAGGTCTCGATCTTGTCCTTGATGCCGTAGATCTGGTTCTTGATGGAAGAGGCGTCGTTGGAGGTCACAGAGGCAGCGATGACGGGTCTGGACACTCCACAGGCTCTGCCCAAGGCGGTCTTGGAAGGAACGAACACGTAAGGAACGTTTTTGTCCTCACACAACAAAGGCAAGTGCAACAAGATCTCGATGGGCTCAGTGTCGGCGGCCATGATGATGAACTCGGAGATACCTCTGTTCAAGGTCTTGGTGGCCTCGTTGGCACCCTTCTTCAACTGTCTCAAGTTTTGAGATTGTTGAACAACGTCGAGGATCTGTCGGGTCAAGGCCGAGTCGGCCAAAGGGAAGGCTTTAGGGTTGGTAGACATGATATAGGCTCCTTGCAATGTTAGCTCACCGGTAGTGAAAGGAATTTTTTGCGCGAGATGAGGAAGTAGGCAGACACCGGTGCACCGCAGACATCCGTACCTCAGAAAGAACTAAATGAGACAGGACTAAAGCGCCAAAAGAGTAAGACAAACAAAGAATTGAGAACGGGTAGAACAAACCATAATTGTAGTCACTTTGTCAAGATGGTGGCTAAATCTGCCTTTTCATAAATTATAGGTGGTTTGATGAAGCTTGTTCTAGTTGCAGTATTGCTTCAATCGATCTCCAGTCTAGCCACGAATGATAATCTAAGTATACAATTGACAGACCCTTGTTTCGAGAAGACAGTCAATGTTAATTTATCAACTGTTAAATGAAAAAAAGCGTGCTTTTGCGTCGGTGTTGACTCAGTTCTAGACCTGATTTAGATTAATGAGCGAGCATAATTAGGTGATCTATAATTTAGTGCCGGTACAACCCAATTTCACTAAACATAAGACAAATACTAAGCACAAGTCAATACAAAACTCCTCTTAACTGTCTTAGATCGCGGGATCCTGAATTGACCGAGATCAGCTATCAGCCACTTTTGGCTCACCAAGCCACCTCCCTCCACCAAAACAATCATTAAACGAGCGAAATCCGGTATTCATATTCAGAAATACATCTTATCATCAAAATCTTCCTTAACTTCTCCAATTTCTGTGTCTATTCTGCCTTACACCACTTCGTTCCCAGGATTACTCTCCTCCGCACATCTCAGCACTCCTGTACCACGCCCACGGCCACCCTCGAGGAAAAAAATTACCACTCAACGTTCCCGTTATCTACCCTTGCTTTTCCCCCCACGCATCAATCCCACAACAATGTCCGATTTGTGGTATGTATCTTTGCCTGTGAATTGCGGCGGCCATGGCTGCTGAAATTGGCCAATTTCGGCTGTTTTTGGTGGCAGTTTCGCCCAATTGCACAGCCGCCAATACTCCTGTTATCTTTGGCCCCTGGCGTGAAATTAGTCCCAGAATCGACGATCTTGGTTCCCAATCACCGATAATCATTACCGGGTTACCGCCACTACCATTAATTCCACCATCTCCGCCCAATTGCCTGTTTGCTCTCATTTGCCCGCGTCGGCGAATTCCGTTATCGATAACGGCCAATAATATAAGGTGAGATTCGAGATCGGTCGAGACGATAAAAGGGAACCATGAAAGGTCGACACCAATGAATAACAGGAAATCCAATCCAAGCTCATCCATACTAACGTTCAGTCCAGTCTACGCTCCCTTCTTCGGTGCTATTGGTTGTACCGCCGCCATCGTTTTCACCTGTTTCGGTGCCTCTTACGGTACCGCTAAGTCCGGTGTCGGTGTGTGTGCCACCTGTGTCTTGAGACCAGACTTGTTGTTCAAGAACATTGTCCCCGTCGTTTTGGCTGGTATCATTGCCATTTACGGTTTGGTGGTTGCCGTGTTGGTGTCGGACTCCTTGAAGCAAACCCAGGCCTTGTACACCGGTTTCATCCAATTGGGTGCCGGTTTGTCCGTCGGTTTGTCTGGTTTGGCTGCTGGTTTCGCCATTGGTATTGTCGGTGATGCTGGTGTCAGAGGTACCGCCCAACAACCAAGATTGTTCGTTGGTATGCTTTTGATTTTGATTTTCGCTGAAGTCTTGGGTTTGTACGGCTTGATTGTCGCTTTGTTGTTGAACTCTAGAGCTGCTCAGGACGTTGTCTGTTAAGTGCTCCAAGCGATCAAAATAAAAGTCATGACCCCATCCTTCCGAGGGTGCTCTGCATAATCAAATGATTTGATTCTGCTCACGCTAGGACATTTACACAAGAATGAAAATTGAACCTTTGGTGATGCCACGCGTGGGGTCTGGTCATTCGTACACTTGATTCTTCATTTCTACCAGACTCGTTTGAGTCAAATGATCGTTCTATTCCATAGAAAAAAATACTCCTTTGCTACTCGATGTAAGCCCGTCCGATCCGGAGCATAAGCTTCTTCCGTAATACCGAAACAAGTTCCGAGACGGTTTTGGGGATTTCCTCTCCCCTTTGCTGCAATTTCGACCGCCAGTCGTGACTTACGTCCTCAGGGACGTTTTCAATGGCATATTCGTAGAGCTCCTCGACTTCTTCTGCGCTGCCCTTTGCCTGAATCTCGAAAGAGTCTATAAGTTCGATAATTATGACGAGCTGGGATGTCTCAAATTTGTTTTCAGCAAAGAATGGCAAGAGTTGGGCCAAGAGCAACGGCATAAACCGCTTGGGCATGTACCGGAACCGAAGTAAGTGGAAAAGGAACGACACGGTTTTGTCAAAGTCGTCGGTTTTCCCCAAAGACAGGAAAAAGTCCGTCAACACGGCGTAGGGGGCAATGCATTGTCTGATGACAGGGTGGATTTGGAAGTCCTGGTCGACTTGGTTGGTGACTATGTTCATGAGAAGTTCGTCGGGCACAGGAGAGCTGTTGAGCAACGAATCCTGGAAGAGGAGATCCCATGCAACGTGGTGGATCTTCAGTATGGCCTCAGTGCTTTCGGCGGATAAGCTGTTTTCGTCGTATGCTTGCACAAACATGTTCATGGCCTCGAACAAATGGCCATCATCCAAGGACTTGGCGCCCTGCCTCAAATAGAGTTTTTTCACCACGTCGGTCAAATGGAGCTTGGCGCAAATGGTGAGTGCCCACTCCAAGTCGTCGTTGGTGTAGCATTTGTACTGGGGCAAGAACTCTGCCACCACGTCGCGAGCGGAGGTGATCAGGTCGCCGGATGCAGTGACAATGGGGGTCAAGAGCAAGCCCATGCCGACAGAAACCAAGTCGTGTACCTCCAAGCACGAGTAGGCGTGTCTCGTTAGGAGGTAGTCGGACACGTAGCGTTTTGAGGCCAGTACCGGTAGGGACTTGACCGACAAGTCGACGTAGTATGACGAGAAGAAGTCCTTGAGCTCGAACAACTTGCTGACGTAGGCCGCCGTGGCGGAGTCGTACGAGTCAATGGCGAGCACCACGCGTAAATACTTGCGCAGAATCACGTCCCGCATGGCCTGTTCCAACGAGTTGGACACATCGCTGCCCTTCTCGGCAATCGCCAACCGGTAGTAGTCCAGGTACACCGAGTCGTCGTCTCTGACCTGAAACAAGGCGAGCGACGCGTACATCTCGTACCAGGTGGACACGAACGAGGCGGTGGTTTTGGGAAGGCCGCTGATCAAGCAGAGCAAGTCGTGGATCTGCGATGCGATGGTGACGTGGGCCAAGTCGACCACGCCGCCCTTCATGTTCTTGTAGTTGTCGCGGAACTCGCACACGGCGTACTTCCACTGGGCAAACTGGCCCTTGAGCGACATCGTGGTGTAGTTGGACACCAACGTGACGAAGTCTTGCACGATGGCATACAAGTCGGGACACTCCAGTTCGAGCTCCTCGTACTTGGACGCACGGATCGACGACTCCGCCTGCTCAAACATGCCCCGGGTGAGCAACGTGCCCAAGTACAACGTCCAGAATTGCAGGTGCTTGTAGGGTTCCGGGTTGTTGTACATGACGGCGTCGATGAAATCGTTTTCGGGCTTGGGGTCGTACCGGTTGACCCACAGCACAATCAGCTCCGGTTTCTGCCGGGCCAGGAGGCCGAAACACTCGGCCTGGACGCTTTCGAGCAACACTGAAAGCTCCTCGTAGCTCTGGGCGTCACTTTCCGACACAAGACCCTGCACACGCTCGTTGAAGTCGGCGTAGCTCTCGACCACGGTGCGGAATGCGTTGTTGACCATCTCGTTGGCGTACTCACGGTCCTTGTTGGCGCCAATGTCGGGCGCTGCCGATATGACACCAATGGGCTCGTCCACATCGTCGATTTTGGTGATGTTCTTGGCGTGCAAGCCTTCAACGACCTTGTATAGCAGCGACACGTACTGCAGCTGCGTGCGGGAAAAGTCGTCCGTGGCCTTGGCCGACCGCTTGTAGTCCAGGGCGCTAAACTGGAACTCGAGTGGTTTTCCCTCGAGATATTCCTGGAGCAGCGGGTAATTCTTGGGTGCTGGGGAAGCGGAGCCGCTGGAGGTGTCGGACATCGACGCCGTCTGGTTCTCCAGCGTGAGCGACGAGTCGTCCGGCACATCGAGCATCTCGATGTCTTCGAACTGCATTGGTGGGTGTTGTTTGATGTTTCTCGCTGATGTAGTGTGCGGTGCACGGGTGCGAGCACACTGCTACTGCTCCAACAACAGATTCTGCTGGTGACCTTTTTACATAGTGTTTAATTTTTTATCTTTTTTTGGTTCATATTTTCTCTACTTCATTTTCTCATCTAAAAGTTCTGGACAAGAACATAGCATCCACGTCTAGTGAAACGTCATAAAGCCCACTGCCACTCATGGCTCCCACAACAGGCAACTTTGTGCCGTCGGGACGAATCCACGGCTCGAGTTTCTCAGAAAAGTGGTATTTCGATTTGTCCTCAAAGAATTTGTTGCTCGCCGTCTTCAGCATCTCAACTTGCTCTTCCGAGAAATCGTGGAAAAGTATCTTGTGAAGGGCCCCGCCGACGGTTCCCCACACAAGACTCAATGGCTCTTCTTTCACGATTTTGATGACATTGACGGGCGAGCCCACGTTGAACGCAATCACCTGCTCGCAGTTCTTGCTGCAAATCTCACCGTCGATTTTCACAAGCCCGATGTTTCCCTTGGAATCGCCGTATACGAAAGATGTTGAGTCTTTGAAGGAGGCCACAGCACTGATGAACGACGGCTCGTACTCCAAGCGAAGTTTCCGAAACTCCTGCTCTTCGGGCTTTCCGACGAAAAGGCCCCGGACAGAGTCGGCCACCACTACCATCTCGTCCGAAACTCCCAAATCAACTCCATGGAATTGCAGACCCTGCTTCATGGTGAATGCATACCAAACATTGGCCAGTGAGTCGAATGTGAAGCGACATGTGGAGGTGCCTGTGACCCAGACTGTGTTTTTGTGGCACGTCATCTTGACAAACGAAAACTGCGCAGGAATTTGTCCTTCGAACCGGGCTTTTTTCTGGGGTACTAACTTTTTGTTCTTCACAATGAAGCTCTGGAGCAACGGGGTTCCAGGCTCATGAATCACGTTCAAGGCAACGACAGAGACTTCATCACCGTCGTCCATTAAACAAATGTCAGCGTAGCAGTTTCCGCCGGATTTCAATGTGTGGCAGACCTTGTAGTCCAGGGCCCTGAAAAGCACTAGGCTGGTCGCCGTCCTTGATTTCACGTCGGAGTTTAACTGCAACGCCACGAAGTACTCCTTGTCGATTGGCACTGCCCGCAAAAACATACCACTGGAGAAAAACGTTTCCGGGCTGTAGGAATTTCCTTCCGACAGGCGTTTCCTGAAGCTGCTCAATGTCCCGTCCTCGAAGAGAACGCAGAGTCGTTGCCGATTGTAGGCACAAGATACCAAATCAGTGTCAAAGGTTTTAATGTGCACGGGCAGCAAATAAGGGTCGTCAATCAACGTCAATTCGTAGACTGCCTTATAGTCATACACAAGTAGCTCAAGTCCGCCCATAGACATTCGAAATGTGCCTTCCGTGGGTTTTAATTCCAGAAGAACCGTGTGCAGCGGTCCTCCTGATCCCATTCTGCCGGTGAGAATCTGGTACAACGAGCCCTCGCCGGTAAGCAAAATGACGTATTCTTCGTAAGACTCCTCCGCCATTACGATATGGCCGCGAAGCGGAGTCGAGTGGGTGAAATACTTGGTTGCAGTCAGGTCCTTGTACTTGATTTTAACCAAGTTTCCGTTCCACAGTACGAGGCTGATTATGAGGTTGTCGTACTCGCCGTACCACAACATATCGGAAACTTGATCGAGCTCAGGTAAGTCAATTCTCGGGTTACCTGGCCGGTCAAAGACGATCGCAGGAGGACTGACCAATGTGAACCCCAACTCTTTGACCTCGAGAGTTTCCGGGACCCAACTATATGGACATCTGACAAACTTGTCAGGCCCAGGTTCACGAGCTGGCGGAGAAGCCTCGGTGAGTGTGTCCAAAGAGTAGCTCGTTGGAGAATAGCTCGGCGGGGTTTCTCTGGGCAATAGCTGTACGACGGAGCCGTCTTCATCCCTGAAAGGGTCAACGATTCGGATCCGCCGCACTTCCTGGTGCACCGGCATCGACACTTCCTCGTCCAAGCTCGTGAACATTGTCGCATGGCGGGCGATTTCGCTGTCGTGCAAACCTCCACGGAGCATGAGCGTCAGCACATGGTTGGCGTGGTGCTCTGGCACAATGTCCAAGATGGGAGGCGTGTTCATGTTGCCCCCGCTGATCTTGACCGAGATGTAAGGTTTTTCTGTGGCGACCGTGAAAGTGATTGAGCGGGAAGTCCGGGACGAGGCGTAGAAACGGTTCGTTTCCAAGCGAACGACAGCTGTGGCGGTGGTGGTTTTGCCCAAGTCGATGGCCTGGTACTGGCCAACTTTGACGGTCATGCTGTGGTATGCTAGTTGCAAAAAAAGCACAAACGTGTCGCCCAGCGTCGTGATGTAGAGTGTTCGGGTATCGTCGATCACTGTTGAGCATGCCACTTCACGACTGGAATAGTTGAAGTCCAAGTGGAAAGTGTGTGACTGCTCAAAGCCCAAGGATTCGACGTTGACACAGTTTCTGCCGACTTCTGTGCCATTGCCGAAAAAGGCCGGGTACATTGTAGCCCTGGGCCCGGCCACAACCATAGTGTATCTGTCCGCAGCGGTCAAAAAAGGTTTTTCAATAAATTCTGCCTCGTTCACCATCGGAAACGCACTCAAGTCGGAAACATTGAACCACCGGATCATCCAGCGGAAGTCGATATCCCGGGCCACCACTGCAAGTTGAGGTTCCTTGGTCCGCATGAACTCGATCTGGCTGACCACCACATTTCCAATCGCAAACGAGTTGGTGCGGAATACCCGCTGTTTGCGGCGTGGCGCTTGCTTTTGCTGGTTGTCTTCTATCAAGCCCGTCACATCGATAACGGTGATGATGCCGGGGTGTGAATGTAGGGCCAATAGCGACTTCCGTTTGCCTTTGCCATACTCGTGGCCCACAAGCAACGGATCAGATTCTGAGATTTTCGGAAGACCAGCTTCGGAAAGAACCACCCGGAGTCTGCATCTGAGACGACTTTCGGAGAATCGTTTGGATTTCGACCTGGGGATGTAGCTGAGAATTTCGATGGTACCCCCAACGTAAACGGCTAGGCATGTGACTCCGTCAATTTTTATGGAGCAAAGAGCTTCAATTGACTCGTTGTATCGGTATTTGGAATGAAACGGTGGGTACTTTCTGGTGCTGTCTTCGCTGAGTTCCTGCCAAAAGCAAATGGTGTTGTGGTCAACGTCCACGTACTTGACATCGGTTTCCCAATCTAGGACGAGCGGGAACCTGGACTCTTTGGCTTCAACAAGAGGGTAGGCAATGTGCATGACTGGATGACTAGATAACGAAAGTGAAGACTGGAGATGACTAAATGGAGATAATGACTAAATGGAGCTGATGACTAAATGGAGCTAATGAAAAATGAAAAGTGAGTTTAGAACTCAATGCTGGTTGTGTCCAATGTGTGTAGATTTTTCTGGATTGATCAATTAGACGATAAGTTCATATCAATTGTGGAGTTGATGATGCGCGAAGAGGCAAGTATAGGAGCTGGTGAGACATCCCAACATGTATCACGGAGTTTGTTGGGGTGGTTGCTGGGCAACCAAAAAGGGGAGAGAATTCAAAGGGAAAGATCAATATAAAAAAAAAAAAAAAAAAAAAAAAAAAAAAAAAAAAAAATAAAAAAAAAAAAAAAAAAAAAAAAAAAAAAAAAAAAAAAAATAAGTAATAAGCCAAAAAAAAGAGTAGATGATATTCCCTCTTCTCCACTCCCACTCTCCTACCTACTCCTG
>JAKUBC010000022.1:0-120571 GCA_030563105.1 Metschnikowia lopburiensis (nom. inval.)
TTTTTGTTTTTTTTTTTTTTTTTTTTTTTTTTTCTTGTTTTTTTTTTTTTTTTTTCATGTATAGACTAATAAACCGATTGATAAATTATATAGGTAGAATTATAGTACACTGAGAATGCAAACAGACCTTAAAGAATCCATCCCATGGCCTTGGACCAGCGGGTTTCTTGCTTCCCGTTGGCCTCCAAATCAGCGTAGTAGCGGTATTCGTGCTCCTCAATCTCCTCAAGACCAGTTTGGAGATCGGCGTCCTCGGGGCGGATGTACTTCGTTTTCTTGATGAACTTCCAGAGCAAGAAGACAGCCAACGAGACGAAAATCATCACGTAACTGAACAAGAAGGTGTCGACGGACCAGTTGCCTGGCAAGAAACAGGTGTAACCCAAAATACCCACGACAATCAACAACATGGTGGTAGCGAAGATGGCCGTGTATGGTTGCCACCAGGAGGTGTAGGTGAACTGGTTTCTGTCAATGCCCTGGACCTTGCAAGCTCTGTAGAAGTGCAAGTAGGTGATACCCATGAACAAGTAGTTAAGAAGCTGGGCTCCGGTACACAAGTTGACCATGTAGTTCAAGACCTTCTCACTGGAGGAACTCAACTGCATCAAGGACAAAAGCGAGAACAACACGGAAACACAGATGGCGTAAATGGGGACACCGTTCTTGGTACACTTCTTGAAGAGGCGGGGCACGAAACCCTTAACGGCAAGAGCGTACAAGGTTCTCGACGAGCAGTAGGTGTAAGAGTTACCGGCGGAGAAGGCGGAAGTCAACACCACGGCGTTGACGATGTCGGGCAAGACCTTAATCTTCAAGTTTTGCATGGCGACAACGTAAGGCGACGAGGCGGCACCGTTGGTGTCGGCCGTGAGTCTGGGGTCGTTGTAAGCAATCAAAATTGTCACCGACAAAGCACCACCGACAAAGAAGATCACCAAACGGTACAACACAGTCTTGAAGGCAGTAGCCAAGTTCTTTCTTGGGTTCTTGGCCTCACCGGCGGTCATAGAAAGGTACTCAGACGACACCACGACGAAACAGGCCGAGAACAAGCCGGCCAAGAAACCCTGAAGACGACCAATTCCACCGGTGGCGTATTGTTCGACGATAGGGCCACCTTTAGCGTGCCAGTGTCTGAAACCAAAGGCATCACGCTCGGGGTTACCACCACACATGGTGATGAGGGTGAAAAACAAGAGACCGATACACAAAATCAACTTGCCCAAGGACAACCAGAACTCGGTCTCACCGTAGACCTTGACTGCGAAAATGTTGATGGCAGCGTAAATGACAATTTGAATCACAAGAGTGATAGCAGGCGAGTAGTCGCTTCTCCAGAAGTGGATCATACCGTTGACGGCGGTGATCTCGAATGGAATGTAGAAACTCTGCATCAACCAGAAGTTGACCGAGGCAGCACACTCATAGGCTGGGTCCACTACACGACCAGCCATCGACAAGAAGGGAGAGTCCACGGGCATGTAGCACACCATTTCTCCGACGGAAACGGTCAACATCAAAATGACACAGGTCCAGAAACAGTAGGCGAGCAAAAGTCCCAACGGACCGGCACCAACCAAACCAGAAGAACCGATGGTGATGAACAAACCGGTACCGATGGAACCACCGATGGCAATAAGGTTGATGTGTCTGCTCTCCAAACTTCTCTTCGTGTGGCCCATGTCATCCTTCTTCTCGCCCGAGGACGAGGTGGTGACGTCCTGGGCCTCGACACCGTAGTTGTCGGAGAGAGTGATGGATGGGTCCTGGGGTTTTTTCTCGTAATCGGACATTTCGGAGAAAAAGAAGGAAGACTTTGGTGAAAAAAACTTTAGTGAAAAAGTTGTAGTTTCTTAGCTATGAAAGTCGAAGTTAAGTGTATGCACCGTATCTGATGTTACCGAATGTGGGGGATTCGAGCTTGAAAAGGAACAAATACCCGAGCGATAAACGATAATGCAAGATTGATGCGGGAACTCGAAACTCGATGCAGAAGGAAGAAACGTGGAAATCAACGGTCGAGGCGATAAGAGAATCTCGAGCTATGAGAAAAACAGCGCTGCGGTCCAACTTTATCTGGATTTGGAAAACTTTTATTTACCGTGCAGTGTTTTTTACAGACTGCCTATGGTCTCATCACTCATGCCCGTGTGTGCAGGTTGCCTGCCAATAGAATGTGCTCTCGGACTTTTACTGCATGCTTCGCTCATCAGCCTACTTTCACATTCGATTTGCACCGGCACGGCTCAAGTGATGCCTAGTTAAAGTATAAAATAGCGTTTTCTATCACGCTCAACAGCTTCCCTCGGCCATCTCCACTGGAAAACCTTACCCAAAACGCCTTACACCGGTCACCCCACACTCTATGCAGGGCCGGATGTACCCATATGACGTCGAGTTGCTTTCTCGTTTAGCTCACGGTGGGCCGCACTTTTCTTGGCTTAAGCCTCCCCCGGAGCCCCACTAAGAATAGTATCGATTAAGGTCACCAATCCGGTAAGCGATTCGAGCCCGATTCGCGACACGCTGTCTGCCTCGTAAAGTTTGGAGTCGATCTGGTTGCTCTCCACCAAAGTATCTCTTTTCATGATGCTGACCACAAATGGGTGGAAATGCTTCATGAGTTCTTCCACCTGGAGAATTCCGGGCCGGTAGGATGGCCCCAATGAGAGCAAAATGGTGACAATCAATTGGAACGACGGCACCAAAATTTCGTAAAAAGAAATGGTCTCGTTTTGCTGCAGGCCATTGTTAAACTTTCTGCCACGAAGAGACAATGGCACGTCTAATGCAAGATGGAGAGAGGCGTCTCCATCGCCATACTCTTCGGATGATTCCACGTAGAAATTCAACCCTAAATCTGCGTCCACGCTCAAAAACTTCAATCCTTTGATGACAGAAAAGATTTCATTCTGCACAAGCTGCGAAGCTCCGGATCTCGTCTGTGCAATACGGATCAACAAGTAAAGTGTAGTTTTGAATGCAGTGAGCTCATAAAGCAATGTGTTAATGTTGACACCGGATTCATTTTTGCTGCTGCGTTCGCTGCAGGCAGAAATGGTCTCGTCAGCACGCTTCAAGGATCTGATGAGTAGAGACAAAGAATTGTTTTTGAGCAAAGCGTTCAAGATCGTTGGGGACCCTTCCTCAATGGACAAATGCACCAACGACTCCATCAAAATGATAGACGTGATTCTAGGCACGCCTTCCGAATAAATCGAGTCGTTGCAAACCACTTCGAGAAACTTTCTGTCGCTGGAGCGCAACGTAGCCAATACTTCCGAAAGGAGGTCTTTCAGCTTCAAGCTTCTTTGGATAAATTTGTTGAGCAAGAGGTAAAGATCTGCTCTCAATCCGGGGGTGGAGTTGGAGCAAAGCAATCCGTTGATGCAAGTCTTGAACAACGGCAAAACACCATGCAAGTGGTGCTGCTTGCCGTCACCTTGCTTCACGACCCGGATCTCATCTTCATAGAGCTCAAAGAGATACACGCACAACGAAATCAACTCCTCGGCGAACGAAATCTCTCTGTCGTAGTACTCATTGTTGATCTTGGGAAGGATCATTTGCATGACTTGCAGAATGAAGTTTAGCTTATTGGCCACATCGTTCGTCAACACCTGAATTATTTGCACCCATGAGTGCAAAGTCTTCGAATGCAAGGATTTCAAATCACACGTTGCCATGTACTTCTGCATGATCGTGTCCAAGCGCTCACCTTCTTGAATAGCGTTGGTCATGTAGTCCTTTCTCGATGCATCGTCAGGCAAATTCACGTTAGCAACCTCGCACTTAAATTGAGTGAGTTGAACCACCATGTCGTCATGATCGGATGCATGAGGCTCCTCCTTCTTCATGTAGGAAAGCAACGCTGGCAAGTCGTACTTACCATCGAATTCGGACACCTTGTACTCTTCAAGGTTGACGAACTGGTAGTTAAGAACATCCAAAAAGCCCAAAATCTTTGGCGTTCCGTCTAAGAACTCGGAGCCATCAAGAAGCGAACCAATGTAAATGTCCTTCTGTGTCATGGACTTGATATCGTGCAATTCGAACGACAAGTATTGCAAAGCCGAATTTCTGAAACTTATGAAGGCGAAGAAAGTGTCGAGTGCCTTGTCATCGCTGACAAATTGATTTGTGGAACTTTGTGACATTTCTCCATCGAACTTGATCCCATTCCAAGTGGTCAAAGCGTCTAGCCGGGGTTGGAATTTCAACAATGTCTCGAACAAATCAAACTTTCTCAAGTAAGCCAAAGTGACCTTGGATGAGTTCTGATTTCTGCAAAGTCGGATAATTATCTCCATGATCATCGATGAGAGTCTCATTGGCTCGTACTCAATGTTGAAGTTGTATGCCTCACGGGATTCTGTCTCTGTGATCAACTTCATGGTAGACAGCAACAAGGAGATTAAAGTCTCAAGAAGCAAAGCGTATTGCAGTTTGCTGTCAATGCTGAGAAAGTTGGCCTTCACGCTGAATCCAAGCAAGAAATGTGCAACGGTGATGTCATTGGTTTCCGGCAAACTATCGATGATGAATTGCAAAACCTTGTACTTCGGTTCCAACGATTCGGTGACGGATTGCAACTGCTGCACGAAACTGTACTTGATTCTCTCTGACTCATCAACGCTTTGAAGCACGCTCAACAACCTGTTGGGTTGCAAGGTAGATCTTTTTGTGGAGAAGCTACTTGACACGAAAGTGGATGACTGCGAGATCTGCTTGAGAACATCCACACTCAAAACGGCAAGTTTCGTGTTTGAGCTGCCCACGTATAAAGCGATGTTGGCCACGGATGCAATGTGGAACAATATGATCTCGTAGTAGTCAAAAACACCTTTAGTGCCGATATTGCTTGGGTAGTAAATGTTGTCATACTCCACTCGAGGGGTTGCGAGAAGCAAACTCATGTTTGTTCCATAGCCTCCATTAGCATTGTTGGCCGAGTCAGGCAAGTCACCGACCCTGGTGAGAGTAGGAAGGAGACTTTTTATGAAAACATTTTGCAAGTAAAGGATCTGATGCAAGCAGTCAACAGACGTGATGACCAAATTTTCAAGATCGCTGTTCTCAAAGATTTCATCGACTCCATAATTGACAATCAGGAAGAGCGCTTCGCTCACTTTCTGATCGAACATGAAGTTCAAAACAGCCAACGAGTGGTGAAGCCTCACGAAGCTCAGGTAAGCGAGAACTGTCTTGTCACCACTCGACATGATTGCATGGGCAAAGTTGTCTTTGACCTTTGCATAATCATTGAGAACTGTGGGTGCACTCTCATCATAAAGGTTCCAGTCAACCGATTTCAATGATGAGCTGATTGTCTTCAAGATAGTTCTTTGTAACTCACGCTTGAGAGTTTCATCCTTGAGCTCAGTTGACTTGCCAAATAGTTCGACGAGCAAATATTCGAGGTAAGGCCATACTCCAATCTCATT
The DNA here is from genome assembly GCA_030563105.1 of Metschnikowia lopburiensis (nom. inval.). Taxonomy (NCBI): domain Eukaryota; kingdom Fungi; phylum Ascomycota; class Pichiomycetes; order Serinales; family Metschnikowiaceae; genus Metschnikowia; species Metschnikowia lopburiensis (nom. inval.). Next base: position 5,448 of record JAKUBC010000022.1, read on the forward strand.
TTTGTAGCGGTATGAAGACCCCAAGTCTGGAGGGTACAAAAGGGAAATGTTCTCAAATGTCTGAGCTTGTGGTTTCTCCAACAATTTTTCGAGCAATCTCGAGAAGTTCAACACTTCTGAGATATTAGTGAATGCAATTTGAAACCCATGCTTCATCGTGATACCTCTGTAAACAGCCTTCAACTTTGCGATCTCGCTTTTGCTAGAAGAGGGGCTCACTAATGAAACGCCGGTGTATCTTGTGGGTTCGGTGGACAGGGTAGTGGAGGGCTCGGTGTCAGTGAGTGAATGACAAATCCATCTGTCGACAATGGACCAAATTTTGCATCTCAAGTCCAAGTCAGACTCTCCGTCAGCAAAGTTTGTGAGTAAACTCATGATGAGATTGATGATGGTCGTTCGGTTCTCATCGTTGAAGACCACGGGCGAAAATTTCCTGTCGGTCAGCAAGACTTTAGCAGAAGTGATCAAGTTATCAAACTTGAGCAATGAGGTAATGATCGGTTGAAACCGTGCGAATGCAGCCTGCCTGACGCCGGTGTTCGTATCCGATTTTGCGTTTTCGACGACAGCAGAAATCAAGTTGAGGAAACCTGCAATGAAAACAACCGAATCTTCCGAAAGCTGTAGGCTAATGGGCTTCGATGGCACATTAGTTGCCTTGGCGCTGGAGAACAAAAGATCTGGTTTTTCTTGAGCTTTTCTGGCTTGCATGCTCAAGTCGGACTCCAAGTTTTCGGTCAAGGCGTCGATATAGTAAGTAAGCGAGCTCAAAATGGAGTCGATGGAGATTTTTGAGTAGTCGTTTCTTTTGTAGATCCCGTCTTGGGACTGAATCAAAGTGTCCCAAATACGTCTGCTGCAGTGGTCACCGCCAAATGTCAAACTTCCCATGAGAACACAGAATGTAGATGTGATCAAGGGAGATGTGTTGTTAGCCAACCCCCAGGTCAAAAATCCGGTGATATTTGAACCCTCCGAAGCCCAAAACGCTTCACAAAGCTGTGGTCTGTTCGAGTATGTGTATGCAAATGCCAAGTAGAATCTCTCCAACTCGGCTCTGGTGGCGATCTCGTCCAAATCCAAGCTCGACTCGCCATCATTGGAGCTTGAGTGTTCGCTCAATGACTTCCTGATTGCCTGAGAGTCTCTAGCATCGTATGAGGAGTTGGAGTTCGATTGAGGGTCAGAATCAAGGCTTTTTCTGTTAATTGAAGAGAGCAAGAAGTCTTCTTCGCTGTCACGGATCAGTGTGAGGACAATTGCCGCATGCGTGATGAAGTTAAAGAAAAATGTGTGAAAGAACGGTGCGATCAAATCGTCACCGATGGTAGACGAGACCTTGAGGTTCAGGTAGTCGCATAATTTGGCGAGGTTTTGGTAGCCGTGGTTTGTTCTCACCACGTGAAGCAACTGCTCGGTTCCGGGATAGAGAAATTTCGTGGGCCTGAGGACAGGAAATGTCTTTTGGAGCAAGGGGCGGAGGTCAAAGAGCTTATTTTGCTCGAATGCGATTTTGGTCTTGGTGTCGGCGGTCTCTGCGGTGTAGCAGAGCGCCTGTTCCAAAGCACCGTAATTAATGAGCCACTCAACGTACTTGAGGATGTCCTTTTCGAAGTCGTACTTCTGGGTTCTGGCGGGGGAGCCCTTGCACCATGGAATGAACGAGATGAAGAAGAACAACTGCACGAGGACGGTGTACGGACGCAACGAGGTTTTGCTAACGTCGATCTCGTCGCCGGTGCTGATTTTGGCGTAGTCGGCGGACAAGGTCGTGGAAAACGCCTGGTGAAACTTGCCAATGTGGACCTCACTTAGGTCTGGGGAAGTTAACTTGACCAACGCGGGCAAGTAATGCAAAAGTAGGGAGTCGCCGTCGTCCTTGACGTGCTCGTTGATGTGGGCCACGATCTTGTTGTATGCATCAAAAGAGTCGATGTCACACACGTCCACCAAGGAGTAGAGGCACTGTGCGAGCAAGTCGTGGATGTCAAAGAGCTGTTTGCGCACGTAGGTGGCTCTATTGACAAACTGGAGGCTGTTGACGTCACCCGTGGCCTTTTGTTTATCTATGAGATCGTTCTGGAGCGCCACCAACAGATAGATCTGCTTGAAGCTGTCGAGAATGCTTTGGAGCAAAGTGGCCGGGTCGGATAGCTTGTCCACGGCGTTCTCGGTCACGTAGTACCCGAGAATGTTGACAATGTACGTGTATCTGCGGAAAAACGCCAACAAGCCCAGGTTCAAGAGGTCGGCGCCCTGTGCCAATCTGGCGGCGGACGCTTCCTGGAGCAACTCGGCGGCGCTGAGCTCGTCCAAGTCTAGCTCGGACGCTAATTGGCTGGCAGCGGCGACAAACGCCTGGTTGAATTTGAACTGCTGGCCATTGTGCAACGTCACGGGCCCAGCATCGGCGGCTGCCAACGAGGATCTGCTTTTCTCGTTTCTCTTGGGCACCACGAGCACATGGTTGATGTTGAGCTTCAATGAGCGGAACGAGTCGGCGTCAAACTCGCTGTTGTACTTGATGGCATTGTACCATTGTGCGAGGACGTCGGGCGACCAGACGTACTCCTCTGGTTTTGCCGACATGTTGATGGAGTAGCTTGTGTTGGTAAAATTGTTTGGAAGATGTGTGCAGGGCGATGTCGCGGTTGCAAGCTCTCCAACTCAAGGTCGAAAGGTTCATTCGTCTGAAAGAGAAAAAAGGAGGAAAAAATGAATAAAAAATGAATAAGGAATCAATCGATCTTTGAGCTAGGTGAGTGTCGAAATGTGGTGGAGGCTGATAATTAGCCACACGAACTACAGAGACTACGTCAGCGAGCAGCCTGTAACATCACCAGTTGGCTTGTGTCTGGCGCACAATACTTTAGCCCAATCCGCGGATTGTCCGTGCTTTTCGAGATTGCGAATTCTGTTCTCAATATCTAGCATCAAGTACACTCAAAATTGTCACATTGTAATAGTCACATTGTCAATGCCTACACTTAACTGAGTCATAAATGGTCATAATGTCATATTTAGGTGAATCCAACGTGGGCGCCGTCGAACAACGACAACGTCAAGTGCGTGGAGAGCTTGGGTGGGTACTCCTCGTCGAAGCTCTGGATGTTCTTGAACTGCTGGAGAAGACGCACTGTCACGTAGCCTGCTTCGGTCAATGCGAACTGCTGGCCCAAGCAGATTCTGGGGCCACCGTTGAAAGGAAGGAAAGCCCAGCCCAACTTGGCGGTCGAGGGCTCACCCCAACGCTCTGGGCGGAACACATGGGCGTCCTTACCGTAGTAATCTTCGTCACGGTGAGTAGAGTAAATGTTGTAGATGACCAGGGTACCCTTAGGCACGAACGTGGGCGACTGGCCGTCGTGGCCACCTCCACGGGGCAAAGTGGTGTTTTTCGTGGTCACACGGAAGTTTTGAGGCACGGAGGGGTACATTCTCAAGGCCTCGTGAAGCACCCACTTCAAGTACTCACACTTCTTCAATGCCTCAAAGGTAATGAGCGACAAGTCCACGTCTTCGCCCACGCCAAAGGACACCTCGATGGCGTCACGCAACTTCTGGAACACTTCGGGGTTACGGGCCAACTCGAAAAACACGAACGAAAGGAGGCCTGCAGTGGTGTCTCTAGCAGCCAACAAGATGTTCAAGCACTGGTCACGCAACACAATGGGGTCTCTAGTCTGCTTGGCCAATTCGTACAAAAACACATAGCCGCCACGGGAAAAGCGGTCAAACTCCTCGTCAGTGGCGCTCAACGCCTTGTTGACGTAGAAGTTGGTGAAGTCGTGCACAATCTTGTTGGAGCGGCGGAACTCTTTGCTGGTTCCCAACCAGTAAAAGTTCTGGATCATGAGCCGGAAGTTGAGCATGTTCTGGGCGTAGTTGAATGCGTCGGGGAACTGTCTTCTGAGCACGGGGTCGATGTCGGTTCCAGAGAGCACGCTGTCTTCTTGGTCCTCACTAAGAGAGTGACATGACTCGCCAAAGAGGAAGTCTGTGCCACTGTCCAAGGTCAACTTGAAGAAGAGCGGCTGGATGTCAAGGGAGCCGCCCTTGGCTGCTTTGATGTGCTGGAAAAGCGCCTGGACACGGGGCTCCAACGACTGAACGTGGCCCACCTGCTCTCTGGCGAATTGTGGTCTTAACATGGCCCGAGAGTGTTTCCAACCAGGGCCGTCCAAGGTGAAAATGCCGTCACCAAGGGTGATCTTGGTGCACGTGTGGCGGACGCCCAACACGAAGTCGTTGAATTGGGTGCCCAAGATGGCCTTGATGTTTTCTGGCTCTTTGGTGATGAGGAGGTTTCTGCCTCCGAGCATGGTGGAGAAGGTGCTTTTGCCCACCTCAACCATCCGCTTACGGTTGTACTCGGGCGCAAGGCCCAAATTGCGCTGCGACAAGAGCTCCATCAACGTGGGGAACCCGAAGAACCAGTCTTGCTTGTGGTCAGGGAATTTGGCATGGTGAAGCCGGGCCAACACGATCAATCTGATTTTGTTGAATAGGTAATAAAGCACGAGCGTGGCACCCAAGGTGTAATACCACGGCTGCGTTTTGACCTGGTCCAAAATAGCAGCGATCATTGGCGGGCGAGAAACGGCGGGTGGCCGTTTTATAGCTCTGCGTTTAGCCGCATGTACCGGTTGCAACTCTCCGCAGTCCCCTCCCGTACATACGGGGTCGCACATACGGTGCGATCACATGAGAGGCCCCGGAGTTATTGTTGCTTATATCCGGCGCGCTGCCACTGGGTAAGTATTTGGCCGGACATAGCACGGAGATCAATATCACAGACACATTTTATAGCCAAAATAAGTGACATCACATTCTGTCGGCAGGGCCGGTGCAGCAATTTGGCCCCAAATTGACTTTGATAATGGGTTAACCCGAAGTTGGGCTCCCTCGGTGTCCAACATTCCCCTCCTAGCCCTATCTTGTGTTATGTGGTACTCCTCTCTTTAATACTATTTCATACAGTTTCATGCTATTTCATAGTACTCCTGGTACTCTATACTACTCCTAAGCCTCGGTACCCCTTACTACCATGTAGTCTAATTTCCAGGTCACCTCTACATCGAAATCTGTAATCCCTTTATTAAATGACGTGTTCCATAAATATGCCTATGGCTTGGGGCCGGCAGCTTGCACCTCGGCGGTGGCCTGGTCGGCGTACTTCTCGAAGTTGGCAACGAACTTGGAGGCCAACGACTTGATCTCGTTCTTGAACGAGGCGTCGCCCTCGGTCCATGCTTGCGTTGGGTTCAAGATCTCGGATGGCACACCTGGGCACGACTTTGGAATGTTCAAGCCGAAAGTGGGGAAGGTGTCGTACTCAACCTTGGCCAACGAGCCGTTGTGGATGGCGTCCAAAATGGCTCTGGTGTACTTCAAGGAGCATCTCTTGCCGCCTCTGGCAGCAGAGGCTCCGACCCAACCGGTGTTCAACAACCAAGCGTTGGAGTTGTGCTGAGATATCTTGTCGGACAATTGTTGGGCGTACTTCATTGGGTGCAACACCAAGAAAGGTTGACCGAAACAAGCAGAGAAGGTAGCTTGTGGCTCGGTGACACCCTCCTCAGTACCAGCCATCTTGGAGGTGTAACCGGAGATAAAGTGGTACATCACTTGCTCGTTGGTCAACTTGGACACAGGTGGCAACACACCGCTGGCGTCACAGGTCAACAAGATGATGTTGGTAGGGTGGGTGTCGGCCAAACATGGGATCTTGGCCGATGGAATGAAGTCGATGGGGTATGCACAACGGGTGTTCTCGGTGATGGAGGAGTCCTCGTAGTCCACAACCTTGGTGAGTGGGTCGTAAACAACGTTCTCCAAGATGGAACCGAACTTGATGGAGTTGTAAATCTCTGGCTCCTTCTCGGCGGACAAGTCCAAACACTTGGCGTAACAACCACCCTCGATGTTGAAGACACCGTTGTCGGACCAACAGTGCTCGTCGTCACCAATCAACTTTCTGTTAGGATCGGCAGACAAGGTGGTCTTACCGGTACCGGACAAACCGAAGAACAAGGTCACGTCACCCTTCTCAACACCCTGGTTACAAGAAGAGTGCAAGGTCAAGACCTGGTGCTTGATAGGCATCAAGTAGAACATAACAGTGAAGATACCCTTCTTCATCTCACCGGCGTACTCAGTACCCAAGATAACCATCTCCATGTCCTTGAAGTTGATCTCAACAGAGGTGGACGAGGTCATACCCTTGGTGTGGATGTTGGCTGGGAACTGGCCAGCGTTGTAGATGGTGAAGTCTGGCTCGCCAAAGTTTTCAAGCTCCTCAGGAGTTGGTCTGATCAACATGTTGGTCATGAACAAGGCGTGGTAGGCTCTGGCGCACACAATTCTGACCTTGATTCTGTATCTTGGGTCCCAACCGGCGAAGGCGTCAACGACGAACAACTTCTCTCTGGTTCTCAAGTAGTCCAAGGCTCTGGATCTGGAGATCTTCCAGGTCAACTCGTCAACTTGCTTGTTGACAGGACCCCACCAAATGTTGTGCGAGGAACTGCTCTCATCGACAATTCTCTTGTCTTTTGGAGATCTACCAGTCTTCTCACCGGAGTAGGCCATCAAGGCACCAGTGGAGGAGATGGTGGTACCCTTCTCCAACAAACCGTCCTCGTACAAGGTTGGAGGAGGAGCATTGTGTCTGATCAAAACGTCGCTTTTAAGGGACAATTGTTGGACAACTGGGTCTTGCACGGTCTTGATAGACGAGACACCAGAGAAGTTCAATGAACTTTCGACAGCAGTAGGAGGAACCATTTTCGATGTGTTGAGAAACTGTGAAGTGATTCTTGGTGGTAAATTTAAAATCACCGGGAGGGAACCCGGCCATATTTATATTCTTTGTGCTACGGGTGCATGCCCCGGGGAGAAGGAAATAGGGCACTGTCATGCCGGGAGAGTGGAGAATCCGGGGAAGCATGCGCACAAGACAGCAGGAAAAAGTCGGGTGGGGCTCGGGAGTTTGCGGAACGCGCTCTGGAACCAGCAAGGGAATAGCGCTTTTCAGCCTGGGTGCAAGTGCACCCGATTTCCCCGGGATGTGATTTTGGGCCAATTTATCACGAACTAATATCAATGTATACCGTTGAACATAGGCCCAAAAAACGATTGCTGGGCCGAGATCTGCGGTGCAAACCCTGTACTCAAAATGCCTCGAGAAAATGCCTTTGTTCGGCAAAAGCCTGTGGCTGCGGCCGCAACGCGATGAACACTTACCCCGGTGTCGCAACGAGTCCGTTACACAGCACCCGTTAGAAGTCTAGTCTACGTCTCCGAAACAAATTCAATGCAGATAAGTCCATTGCTAATTGTAGATCCTAATTCACCCGAGATTTTGTCACTTCCAGCGGTATTTTCTGCTTCGAGCGGTTGGGGCTAGACCGGTGTGCACACAGGCCCGGACGAAGGGAGTTTCCTTTTCCGGGCGAAATCTGGGGTACGTTCAATGATGCTGGTAGCAAGCCTCCGGGTCGGCCATATAGCCAATAGATCACGGCACGTTTTCAAATTCGTCATAAAACTCACAGTACGAGCCCAAACGCTCAAAACCAATGTCTTTGACACCTGTGATCGATTTGTCGTCGGCAACGTCTACCATGATGCACAGATTCATTGGCTGTTCGTTGGATTTTTCAGCATAGTTGGACTTCAAGTAGGTCACTCCGGAACAGATCAAGCCAAATTTGAAAATCTCGGTCAAGTTGGAGTACGAAGGGTCGATCACGGGGCAGACAACGCCTCCAACAACCTGTCCTTTCTTGCCCTCCTCCGCCATGTCCATGAACGGGTAGAACCTGGCCAACAGACTCTTGCTGTTGAACAAGATGATGCTTCCCATCACGCATTGTTTCATGGGCTCCAATGCGATGATAATTTTCACTTCGTAGGGCGATGAAGAGTCCAAAAACGACACCGCCTGTTTGTAGAGCTGAATAGTGTGTCTATCCTTAACCTTGTCAGTGGCCCGCTCGATTAGCGACTGGAGCTTCTCCGGTTGCAGACAGACGTCGAAACGCACACCAACGATGGTCAATTCCCGGAAAATCTTGCTAGGCACAGACCAATTGGAAAGATCTTTGAGCACCATCACATGTGCTGGCTTCAGACGGGTCGACTTCGATGTGACCCAGCCCGACGTGTTGAAGAAACTCACCACCTTGGTGTCGAGATCGGGAGTGTCGTCCTGCGAAAACTCAATGAGCGGGAACAGACTGCCCAACCGCACTGTGTGGCATCCTTTTTCCTCGGTGAGGTACCTGATGGCTCGCGAGTGTAAGTTTTTGCCGATCAGTTGAAGTCGTTTGGACTTGTCCACCAAGATGTAGAGCAAGGAACCGATTTTCTTCCCCTCCGGATCCAGCGGAGAGTTGTCGTCGATCCATGTCAAGACGATACCGTAAAGAATGTTCAACGATGAGTTTCTCACGACAAAGTGCTTCTGCAGCGATGCGTGGGCATGCAAGAGCAGAAGAAGTGACTTGAGGTATTGTTCATTGTGCCCGTTGGAGGTGAACAACTTGAACAACCCCCTCCAGTCTCTCGACAAATCGAACTCGTCCACGAGCCAGCGCCGCTTGGGAGGCACGATCTTTCTGATCTTGGTCAGGATGCGTTCAGGGCTAGATACAACCAAGCTCAGCGATCTCCGTTTCCTCATCTTACCCAGGTTGAACTTCTTTTCACCAGGAACGCACCCTTGCGGCGTGAACTTGCCCATGATTGCGTTGGCGGATTCGATGAGAGCTCGCAGAGTGTAGTCGTAGCAGCAGAGGTAGGCAGAACCAATACCTTTGTTGTAAAAAAAGTCGTAGGGCGACAGCGTGGCCAAGATAATCAATGGCTTGGCCAACAGCACCCGATTGTTGGTGCCGGACAAAGACAGCGGCGTTGCTCCACAGAGAATGGAAACGTACTTGACAATGCCGATTTGGTACATATTCCTCAGCGCCTCGGAGGTTACCACAATGACTGCCTTCGAGTTTTCGATCAACAGCTCGTGAAGTGCCGTCAAGCCGTTGGCAGTGTACGTTGTGTGGAGAATGTTGAACTTCTTGCCGGCTTCCGGTTGATGCAGAGAGAGTGCCCGCCCAAATTCACGAAACACTTCTTCACCAGGGAACAAGTTCTCTGTGTGTGAGGAAACTTCGGCAGAGGCTGGGTATATTTGTTTAAGCAAAGGCGTAAGCACAAGGATGTTGTTGTCCTCGGCAGCTCCGTCTGCGTACTGGGTCAAAGGGAGCACGCCTTCGTAGTCACGGACCAAGGTGATGCTTTTGCGGTACGCCTCTTCAGCAAGTTTCTGGTGCTCGTTCCAGAGATCTGGGTATGCCTCCCGGAACAAAGAGCCACCGTTTTTGAATCCCTGGGGGAAAATTTCCTCCCAGCTCGGGAGTTTCTGGCGCACAGCGTCCAACCGGCGCAAAGAGTCATTGACCATCAGCTCGTCTAGCAAGCCGTTGTCAAGCGCGCTGGTGATGGACTCGATGGCCTCCACCTGTAGCTTGAAGTCGTGGCACACCATGACCAAGTTGCACCCAGCGTAGATGGCCAAGACCACACCCTGGCCTAGACCAATGGAGTGGTAGAGCGCGTCCATCTCCAAACACTCGCTGATGACAAAGCCCTCGAACCCCATATCGTTTCGGAGAAGCTGGGTCATGAGCGCTGGCAGGAGACACGCATGAGTCTCATCGGGAGAAATTGTGGGCACACCACATCCCGTGGCACTGATTCCGTCAAGAAGACCTTCGTTGATCAATTCTGCGAATGGAATCAGGTTGAACCGGCGGATCTGGTCGAGAGAGTCCGTCATCATAGGCAACTCCAAGAGCGAGTCCACCTTGGCGTTACCAATGCCAGGAAAATGCTTTCCCACGGTCACCAAGCCACCGTCTCGTAGGCCGCGAGCACATGCCTTGCCGTACTTGACCACCTCGTCGATGGTGGTGCCGAAGGACCGCACCGAGACTAACTGGTGGGACAACTTGGTGACGACGTCAAGCACCGGCCCCAAAATGATGGTGAAGCCGATTTGGCGGAGCTGCAACGCGAGCGCCTTCAGCACCTCGTACACCAAGTCAATGTCGCCTGTGGCGGCTATCGCCATCGCCCCCGGGAACTGTGATAGGTTCTCTGTGTCGAAGATGGAGTTCATCATTCCACACTCCTCATCCACGGCAAACGCCAACGGGTACTTGTAGCCGGCCTCCTTGAACGCAATGTACTGGAGATCGCGTATGAGCTTGGTCATCTGGGGAACAGAGTGGGCATTTTTCCTGGAAAGGATCATTGTGGACACCTTGTACTTGACGATCAAGTCGTACGCCTGCTGGGTCACGTGGGTGCCCTGGAAGCCACCGCAAATAAGCAGCCCGACCTCTTCTTCAATCATTCTTCTCTTCTCGGATTAGTGGGTGGTGGTGTAGGTGTTGATAGTTACCGGCAATTGTGAGATTCGCACCATCGATATGTATGTCTGCGCAGTAGACAGTACTCTGGGGTACTGTAAATCCTGGCCTAAAGGGGCAGTCACAAGTGGCCAAGCAAAACGGTGCTCTTTCCCCACGAGATGATTCGCTTCAGTTCTTGCCTTTCTTTTACATTTTTGTATCTCATTATTTGCCATTTCCCTGGTGCATCACATCCTACATAGGCGAGATGTCAAAAAGCGCAAAAAGTGTAAAGCCAGATCCCGGCACAAAAATCGAAAACAGAGATAATTGGAAAATTGATTAGAAAGTACAGCAATAGTCACATTGAAGAGCTCTCTTTGTTTGACAAGAACTAAACTCTAGTGGTCTTTGTCCATATTCACTCTTTACTCGCAGTTCTCATCTTCGCAGTCACATACTTAAGCTCAATGGGATGGGCATTGCAGACCTATGGCCCATATTGAGCTCATCCTCCGATGAGCGTGTGCCGTTCCCGGTTTTTCTCTCTCAGTTTTTGAAAGAAAATGGCCGTCCGCCCCGTTTTGCCATCGATGCCTACATGTTCATGTTCTGGTCCCAGTTGCCAGATACGGAGGCGGTTGATCCTGTCATCGAGCGCAGAATCATCCGGAACTTCATGGCCAAGCTTTGGTACTTGGTCCTCAACAATGTGCTGTTCGTCGTTGTCTTCGACGGGAAGTACAAGCCGGGAAAACTACGAAACGGCCACGTTCCAGACGCGCCATCATCTTCGTCCTACAACGATGTACTCCACTACTTTCTCAAACTACACCCATCGTCGTACTCCGAAGGCCTGGGCTTGGTGGAAAGATTCAAAGTCATCTTATCCAGAAACCGCATAGATTGGGTGCAAGCGCCGGCGGAAGCTGAGGCCGAATGTGCGTGGCTCCAAAAGTTGGGTGTGGTGGACTACGTGATTTCCGACGACTCGGACACTTTGGTGTTTGGAGCCACCCGAGTTTTGAGGCTGTTCAACAGAGTCAAGTACTACACCGACGAAGGAGATCCGGTGTTGAGCTCCACAGACTACTACGTCACTCCAGTGGACATGGGCCACATTACTTTGAACACAAATCTCACCAGAAACAGGCTTGTGTTCATTGCCATTCTACGAGGAGGCGATTACTCGAAAGGTTCGGAAGATATAGGTATCACCAGGGCTAAAGAGATCGCCCTTTGCGGCACCACGTTGCTTCTGAACTTGCCCCGAAAGGCAATGCAGGACTTTGGGTCTTTTCCTGACTTCACCAAAATGTTCGTGGACACATTTTTGGAGCCTGAGCACGATTTAGCGGCAGATCCATTTGAAGGAATGAAGCTGGAGATTGAACGGAGCGAAAACTTGACCGCATTGAACAACTTCCTTGATGAGTTCCTACGCACGGACGGCAAGAAGATTTTTGGGAGGACTACATCTTTGAAGAGCAAGCTCCAGATCGATGATTTCTACGCGCTCCTATACTTCTTCCCTTTGGTCAACACTAGAGTCTTCAAGTTCACACCGCACTCAGTGTCTTTTGGAGAAACTAGAGCGATAGACAATGACCTAGTCGCCTCTACCGCTTGCAAGATCTTAAGAATCAATGGCAATTTATCTGCCAGTGCTATAGGGTCGCTGGTCTATGAGGACGGAGGCTGGTCATTTATCCCAAAGACAGACTTGACACCTAGAGGGCTAGTGCTCCCGAGAGAGAGAAAGTACAACCTAAAAGCGTTTGTGCTCAAGTTTCTTCGTGATCCGAGCTTTTGGGCTGTTATCCAGTTCTCTCGAATCAAGCAGTTTGAGGGCGTACCGTTGGTAGTTCTCAAGTTCAACCGGATAAAGCTCAACGACTTTGTCTATTTAGTTCGAAAAGAGCCATATGAGGCAGGTACAGAGGAGTCGAAGCCCGAGCCTGCTGAAGAAGACGAGCCGGACGCTCCAGTCGCAGAACCTGCCGAGGAAGTTGACGAAAAGCTCTTGACCGCAATAGTCACATTGGAGAGCGTCAGGCACATCTGTCCACTGTACGAAGAGGAGATCGAAAGGCTACAGAAGCTCAAACGCTCACCACAGAGAAAAAAGCTCCCGCCACAGAAGACCACCCTTGACACTATCTGGCCGCAAATGCTGCCGCAGAAGCCGAAGGCCCAGAGCCCAAGTCGGCCCCCATTACCATCGCCAACTCGGCTCGCGGTCAAGAAAGAAAAGGATCAAATCAAAGGCGAAACGTCAAATCTGAAAATGAGCCCCAGCACAAGCCCGAAGACAAGCCCAAAAATCAGTCCTCAAAGAACAGGAAACACGGTCAAACCACCCAAACATTCTCGAGCCGGTATCCCCGTTCTTTCCCGGTCAGAAAGCAGCACTTTGGCGCCACCTACATCGGAACTCTCTCCCAAAAAGCTGCCTCGCCGCAGACGATTTCAGAAGCAAGGGCCGCTACCCGGGCAGTCTACAGTTACATCATTCTTTTCGCCTAAGAAGGCCATGGATCCATTCCAAAAAACAGATCCATTTCAAGACTCTCTTTTTGTGGATTCCGACTTTGAGCAGGATTCAAAGTCTTTCATGCAAACAAGCAACCTCGAAAATGTCCACTATGAGTATGTGCCGAGTGAGTCGGAGCCCAGTTCCCAGGAGACCAGCCCAAAAAAAAAGTCGAGAATGGACATGACTCTTTCGGCCAACACGTCACCGCTCAAGCAAAAAAGAGAAATCAATTGAGCAGCTGTGGAATTCTAATAGCACGTAATCTCACATCCGTAGCATAATCCAATGTATAACTACTCAATATGGGTGCAACTGATCTGCGCGCACACTCACCACCAACATGGCCAAGACCCACTTTTCCGAACCGGTGAAGCGGATATTCGACGAGTCGGACTTGGAGCCGTTCCAGCGGTCCACCGCTTACCAGAAGTTGCACCTGGCAATTGCGTTCATGGTGGAAAAAGTGAAGGGAGCCGAGTTGCCACTGGGTTACTTGGACCCCACCATAGTCACCAAGAAGGACGAGCCTGGGGCAGATTCTGTCGCCAAGTCGACCCAAAAAGAACCAATGCTGATGTCTAAAAACACCCAGCAGGTCTTGGAGATTTTGGATACCTTCAATGGCTTGATCGACGACACCCCGCCATTGACAGGTCCCCGGCGTTTCGGGAACATGGCGTGTCGGGACTGGCACAAGAAAGTGAATGCAGTGTCGCTTTCGAAAGTTAACGAATTGACGACGAACTCGGCGTTGGCTGCAGAACTCAACTACTACTTGGTCAATTCGTTCGGGTCCGAGTTGAGACTCGACTACGGATCGGGCCACGAGTTGTCGTTTGTGGCATTCTTGAGCGGTCTCTTCGAAAACAGCATCCTCAGCATCGATATAGTACCCAAAGAGCTTTTGGCGCTCTTTGCAAGATACTATGATGTGGTCCGCAGATTGATATTGGACTACAACTTGGAGCCTGCGGGCTCTCACGGCGTGTGGGGACTCGATGACCACTTCCACTTCATCTACATTCTTGGGGCTTCTCAATATAACATGCCTAAGGATCTGGAAGTTTCCAGCAGGTATATTCCTCCGGTTCTGCAGATCTTATCGCCTCACGTCATTGCATCTTACAAGTTGTCCAACCTATACGTCAATGCTATAGCATTTATATTCAAATTGAAGCTGGGTCCTTTCAACGAACACTCGCCAATCTTGTTCGACATCCACAAGTCCGTGACGTTGTGGGCCAAAGTGCAGTCTGGGCTCTTGAAGATGTATGAGGTGGAGGTCTTTAGCAAATTCCCTGTGGTTCAACATTTTTGGTTCGGCACGGGCTTGTTCCCATGGACAGATGCCAAGACTTCGAGGGAGCTTCCTACGAAACAGCGGGAGTCGAGCAACTCTCCACAACAATCTACATCGAACATCAAGGGTTTGGTGAATGGATTCGAAGGCACTAGAACTACCAAGGACAACATTGCATTGACTGGAGCACCGTGGGCAAGACAGGGAGCTCCTTCGGGGCGTCTTTTACCCAAGAAAACAGGCTCTTCTCTTAATTCGCAACAACGACCTTAGTCTCTGTTGGCCTTGAAGTTGAACGCAGAACGACACAAGGGACAAGTGCTGCTTCCGGAACTCTTGAACCACTTGTAAAGACAGGCGGCATGGAACTTGTTCAGACACACCGGACAGTTTTTGGAAGGCAAAGACCGGTCTTGGTGGAGGATGGAGTAGCAAATGGCACACTCCTCAAAACCAGAGAAGTGGAGGTTAACGTTTCTCTGGAAGATCTCGATACAATCGATGATGGACCCGTTGGTCAAGGTGATCACTCTCTGCGAGGCTAAAAGCCACGCCTTCCACTGATTCTCCTTGACTCCAAGACGCATAGGCCCCTCCACATTCACCTTAGCTAGCGGAAATGTGTCTGGAATCTTCACCACCATTTCCATATTCTGCTCATCGATCAAATACACGGATTTGACCTCATTAGTGACCTTGTTGACCTTGATGGACAAGTTCTCGTCGGATGCCACCAACTTATCCTTCGATTGCTCAACCTCGTTCAACATAGTCGAAATGAGTAAGGGCGAGATGAATCTCACAGAGAATTTCTGGACCTGCTGCTTCAACTGCAAGTCGCGAATTCCGTTGAACCATTGCTCGACGAAAGCGCCAAAATAGTGGAAACTCAAGTAGTAAATATGAGCTAGCAAGAACTCGGCCTCTTCCTTCATCAGGCGTCCAACGTAGCCCTTGGCAACATCGTAGTCTTGAATCAAACAGTTGCTTGGCTCAACCTTGGCAAGTTTTTCAACCGGTTCGTTAACGAGGGTGTTCAAATACTTGGAGTCGGAAATGGGCATTGCATCAATGATCACATCGAACAACTTCTCGATGTTGCCGTCTTTCTTCAACTGATTGATGTATTCGGCTCTCATGGAGACGGTTGAGTTTTGAAAATGCTCGAAGATCAACAAAAAGCTCCACAAATACTGCAAAAGCTTCAGGTAGCTCTCAGACTCGTCCTCAAAGTGGTGGAATTTCGAAATTGTCTCAATCAATGTAGGGTAGAATTTGAGGAGATCTTCGCCAAAGTAAGGGTCTTCACCAAGGTTGCTTCTACTCAACAGGTACTCGATGGTGATTTCCTGTTGAGATTCCGCAATGTGTGTCTTGAGGAACATTGTCGCCACTCTCTGCAAAGTGGTGTGCTTCGAGCTAGAGAGCATTGAGTAAAGCTTCAGCGCATTTTCTTCAAGGATGGACTTGGAAAGTTTGGAGCTTCTTAGAATGCGTGCCAAAAGATCATTGACAAGAATTGCGGATTGGCCACTTTCGATCTCCTCATTTTTGTTAACGTTGAACAACAAGTCTACCAACTCCTCCGTGATCGAACTCTTGCTTTCTGACCACTGGGGATAGACATTCTGGTCAACGTTATTGGTGAGGGTCACGAGAAGCTTCATGGAGAAATACTTCAACGCATGCAAGTTGTAGTCCAGTTGAGCGGTGCCGAGGTTGTTGAGGCACAAATCCACAGCCACCTCCCACGTTTTATCTGGAAGTGGATCAGAGGAAATGAGTATGAGCCTGGAGAAGAAAATGGCAAGCAAACTTCTCATGGAATTGAACTCACTGTCGTATGCAATGTCGGACTCGAGCCACGATGACAATGTGTTAATGAGTAATCCAAGTTTTGGGTTCGGAATGATGGAATATGGATCTTCACCGTTCAAGAAGTTTGTTGCGAGGCACAACCACACAGACCCTTTTTCGAGGATTTCGCCGGAAGCCTTCACTCCCAAAATCTCACCAAACACATAGTTTCTTATTCTGTCCAATTTCAGTGACTTACCAATGAACTTGGAAGCGCAGGTGAGGAAAGTGGCCAATTTGAGCGGACTGTTGGCTAGTTTGACATACTGGATATCCAACTGCTCGAACTCGGCGAGGCTCATTTGATCAAATGAATCTTGCAACAATTGGTAAATCAATCTGCAAAGATAAAACTCGTGGGGACCAAAAGGCCCCTTTCCTTCCAAAGCTTGGAAAGGACCAGATCCAGGATTTGAAAATACATTCTCCACGAAATCCTTTCCCAAAAATGTGTCATAATTTTCCAATTCCTCTTTCTCTTTGGACGTAAGAAACCAGTAGTCTTGTACGTATTGAGAAGCAAAAGCGTGCAACAACTTGATCTCATCGTCATTCGTCTTGGAAGCGTTTATGTAAGCCGTCAAGAATGTATGAATCGATAAAATGGATGGCACGATCTTTACTTCGCTCGGTTGAGAGAACAAGTAAATGTTCTGCCCCAAGGAATTTGCAATAGCGAGCAGCGAAAGGTCAATGGAGCGGATGGCATCAGTCAACGAGTCCTCTATGAGCTTCTTGGGCACTTTATCGGAATGTGCAGCAAGGAAATTTGCGACATCGTCGGTCTCCTTCGATGCAGTTATCACGTCGAAACAGGCAATGCTGAAAGTGTCTTTGTCAATGACCATATTCAAGAACATTTGACAGTCTGAGACGTTGACATTCTTGAGCGATGTTTCTATCAAGGCTTTAAGGTGCGAGTCGTCAAGAGAAATGCTGTCATTCGCAACCAAGTATGAGATAATCCTGATCTTGAGTTTATCCGAGGATGCGTTTTCGAAAAGATTGTTGGTGATTGTGGGATCGAACAAAAATTGAAGGACAACTTCATCTTCGTCCTTCAGTCTCTGACTTTTGAGCGAGAGTTCAGAGACGTAGTCTAGAAGTTCGGGTGCCTGTTCCTGGAGTTTGCGGAAATCAGCACTGTCCAACGTTCCTGCAATCAGCATCAACTTCAACGTCTGCTCTGGCGCATCAGCTGAAAGCTTGGCGTAGAAATCAGCGATGACTTCCGGATGCTGTGACACGACACCACGCTGAACAGCGCTCTTTAAGAATTGGAGAGGCAAGTCGACGAATTCTTCGGAAATGAAACTTGCCAAAGACAGCACTATCCACTCTTCTATGGCGGGGACTGACTCCTCCGATGAATTGTGGATCTTGAGCAACACATCAAAAACCTTATGCAACTGCTGTGGCTCGTAGATTTCCTCGATTTTCTCCAAGAGACTAGCCAACAAATTTTCAAATGCTTCGTAGGACATCCGACGCACAGTTTCCGAATAACAGAAGAACACCTCGGTGAGCTGGTTTTCTATCTCGTGCCCGCCCAAAGTCACCTTGCCTTCGCCAACGAGAGCCTCCACCATCGCTTCGTTCATTGAAGATGCATTCAATTCTTGAGTGGTGAAGAATGAGGCAAGAAGCAGGAAACATGCCTTTCTTGCTTGCTCCTCTCTCCGCGGTGGAATGGCAATAGTGTCTAGGAGCGTGAAGAAGATGTGCTCAGCCAAACCCTCGAGAGCCTCTTTATCGAACAAGTCGAAAACCGCAAAGATGCACTTTGACCCGTGGAATTTGTACGAGAATGCGTTCATGCCCTTGTGGCTGACGACAGAAGGCAAGAGCATTTTTGAAAACACCGTCTTAGCATCTTTTGAGCTCGTAAAGTCCAAGAATGGGAACTCATCATCAGTCTTCATCTTTGCAGCTTCGATGGATTTGAAAAGAGCCTCAAGTTTACTGTAATACAGCGGGTCGGAGTTGCACGGACCAAGTTTAACGTAGTCCTTGAACCGTGAGTAGCTTTTCAGGCCGCCGATCTGCCAAATGTTCTTCTTGATCTTTGGACTGCACTTTTTTCCGGCTATCTCTGGAAAGTCGGTGAGCTTTGTGAGGGTGTCAATGAGTGGGATAATGACTGGGGACAAGACAAGCGTGGACATGGACGAATTAGGCGATAGTTTGACCTGCTTGATGAATTTCTTGGAGATGACTTTGTACACAGACTTCAAGTCGGACAAGCACAATGCAAAGGGTGTTGGTTCGTCGTTGTGCAACGTGAAAAGCTCGGCTGTCACCAGTAGCAACGCCTTGAACAAAGCGTTGTTCATGGTTTCGCTAGACGAACATGATCCAAGACAGTCCCAGAGCTTGTCCAGGCTGAAAATCTCGTCGGCTTGGGCCAAGGACGTCTCATTGAGAGCGAGCTGCGACTCATTCACCAAGCGCATCATTTTCAAGAGCATCGAAAGTGCTCCGGTCATTGCCCGGTCATATTTCATTGCAACTTCTTCGGCAGTGTCTGCACGCTCGTCGGTGATGGACGTGGCTGACTCGTGCACCAACACACAGAAGCAGTAGTTGATGATTTGCTCCTGGAAAATGACCCAGATCTTGACGTCGACCTTCTCCTGGTCGTTGGTGAAGCACTTGAGCAAGTCGGCCCGGACAAATTGGGCGATCGACTTCTCGTCGTACAAGCCTTGGATCCATACGGGCAAAGACGTCTTCAAGTACTTGCTAAACTCCTTGGCGCCGTACAATCTCATGTATGTTGCTTGGATCTGGTGTGCAAGACTCCGGACAGATTTCAGGGTATCGATGGCAACACGCGGGTAAAGCTGGAGCCAGCACTGCAAGATGGCGTAGTCCTGGATGTCGAACGAGCGCTCCTCCAACATCTTGAGGAACTCTGCTAGTCTCTTTTCTTTGGTGATTCCATTCTTCTTGGTGAGGTTTTTCAATGCGATGGTCACGTTCGGGTCCAGGAAACCGTCGCTGTCGATGGGCATCAAGTAGAACAACGACACGGGAAACCCGTTGTAGCCCAAATCGCCCGGTTCTTGCAGACTCATGATGGAGTTGGTGATGTCGATAGTGCGCGATCTTGTGGCAAGAGCTGCAACATCTGTACATTTTCGTCAATGATCATTTTTTACATCATTCTACTTTTGATTCATTATTGTTACTCTATTTCGGCCTTTTCAGTGGTCAACAAAATCGAAGAAGTTGGCGAAGAGATTGTCCTGGTCGGCCCACGAAGATATGTCCCCAAAGTCTAGTTGCTCAAAGTCGCTCTGGATGCTATTTTGCGACTTGTCCACCGTCGTGAGCATTTGCGAAATAGCCCGTTGGCCCATCTCGTCCACTTTTTTCCGAATCAAAAGCAACGATCTGGCTGCCAACTTCCAGTTAGCACAGGAGTTGAACACCGTGGTGTAGCATACTCGTAACTGATCGATTCGTTCTGGATCGGCCGTGTCACTGCCTTGCATCTCCATGAGTAGCACTCTGATCGCGAGAATCGACGAATACACAATGAGGATGGACGCGGGCAAACCTGACTCGTTGAATTTATCGAGGCACGTTGAAAGCTCAGCAATTGCGGTCAAGCAAACGTAGAACGACGACTTGTCTGCGTGCGGCTCCGTCGCTAGCGAGGGCCGGTTCAAGCAGATCAATATCACATAGTAGAACAACTTGTAGTTCGTGTTGGTGGGATTGTACTTGGAGCTTTGGAGCTTGGACTTTGTCCACCGCAAAGACACTGGAAGCCTCTGCCTCCACTCCTGCAAGATCTTGTTGTACTTTTCGAGCTTTGCCTTGTTCAAGTAGGAACTACCGTCATCTCCCGAGTCGCTGGAGTATATGTCCGTCAACAAAGAACCAACACAGTCACTGAGTGAACAGAGTGGCTCAATTGTACGCGAGGCATCAAGATTGTTCGCCTCGGAGCCATTTTCTGACGACCGAAAAACGAAATCGTCAATGTTTTTCGAGTTCGGTAGCACCTCGCTCGACGGAATACTCGCCTCTGTCTTTCTCACAGTGACTGGTCTACCCATGATCAAACTCACAAAGTGGTCAAGGATGTAGCATCCCCAGTATATCCGCGACCTTACCATGACATCCATATGAGTCAAGACAGAGTCGGGAAGCGTTGCTGAATCCTCGATGGACCAATCTTTTGGATTGAGTTGAAAGCCCAAGTCATATCCCATGCGGATGGCCATTCCTGAAAACATCCAGCTTGAAGACGCGTTGCCATCCCCAAGTTCATATAACGAAAGACATAGTAGTGCCTGAAGAGTGTTGATTTGTGGGAGGCAAAGCTTCTCTGCCAAAATGTTCGTACGTGCCCTTTCGAAGAACGACGGTGCAAGTTCTCGCAAATGATCTGCTTCGGCACACTTTGCACCCAACCCTGCTATCGCATACACCAACTCCTCCGAACAGTACCGTTGGCGATCTCTCGCACTGAACAAGTCATTCAAGAAGCTCTCTCGGTGTATGAACACAGTCACATCGGGGTAGAGCCACCTAAAAAAGTTAGAAAGCGATGCCAAAAGCAGCGACGAGTTCAAAAGGCTGTGTTTGGGAAAATGGGTAGGTTCGAGCCGAGTAGGGGCTTCGAGAAAACTGTGGAATGCTGACGTGGGGCCGAAAACAGAAAATTCACCTCCACTGGAAGCGTCGATCGACACCGGTAGCTTCTTGTTGGGCTTTTTTGGGTTCTTTAATGCATCCGACGCTTGTAGAAGTTGCTCCGCGTCAGCAGTCAATCGATCGTCGCCTTTCTGTGCTATCAAATCGAGCACTTTGGCTAGTGTTGTCTCTATCTTCGTATTTTGCTCTCGTAGCCTGGATATTTCATCAGAGGTAGGCCGTAGGCTCCGGCCGTCGCTCGAAGGACGAACACATTCTATGTTGGATTTTTTACATTGGCCACAGACATCTTGCCCGTCACATTTTCGCTATTGGAATTAGTACTGATCGAGTCACAAAAGCTCTGATAACATACCTTTCTCACTCTGCAATTGAGACATCTATTGGTTAGTAGAATTCGTTGTTATTACACGTCGGGAACATACGACAGCGAACAGTGCTTTCGTGTCGGAGCCATGAATATATGCTAAGATGAACATCGCGTTCTGATACCCCACAAGATCCGGTATACAGTAGAACACACGAGCGGTTACCTATGTAACCAGTTAAGAGAGGGTTTTGTAAAATTCGCGGACCTCATGAGATACCTGGATTCGCTTCGGGTCAAAGTTGAGCACCTCCAAATGAGCCTTGTTGGTGGCTCTTGAAAGAGCCACGTAGACTTGCCCCTTTTCAAAAATGCGTCTGAGATCAACCCGAAGACGGTCAATGGATTGACCCTGTGCCTTATGGATGGACATGGCCCATGCGAGAAGCAAAGGGAGTTGTTCTCTCGACAACGTGTCGGGAGTCATCAGGCCTTGCTGTCTAATGAGTCGGCCCTGGTCCACAGAAAACTCTTCTCTGCGCACCAAGATCATAGTGAAATCTCTGTTCGTCTTGAAGTTGACCAACGGCAACCTTTCTTGGTGGGATGACACTTGGAATGCTTCATGAGCCAACTTGGCAATCTTGGATTTCCACTTTTCTGGAAATTGTTCAAAAATTGCTCTCTGCTCATCATTGTACCCAGTCTTACCTTGAAGCCCACATAACAAACGCAATACCAGGATGAACTCCGGCGTAGGATTGATGAAGTCCAATGCATGGAACTGAGAGAATATGCGAGCATGAAGGTCCTCCGTCAAGAACCCCACCACTGTGCCAATGGATCCGTTCACAACGGTGCTGTCAATGTGGTTTTTGAGGTACATGACCTGAGCACCCTCTTTTAAGTCAACTCTCTCCTCGCACATTAAATGATCAAAAAGCCTTTTCAATTCGGGGTTGCGGTCGCTGTCGTTCGCTGAATACGACACAGTTTCACCTGGTAACTGGCGCAAGCGTGTCTCGTTGGCACGCTTGACTTCCTGCCGAGTAGGAAAGAGTTCCGTAGGCTCGATGCCATCGGTGTAGGTGACCTTACGCCTTAACAGGTGGAACATTTGCACCATAGTAGGGTCTAGCGCACCTTCTCTCAATGCATTTAACATGTCAATCAACTCGTTATCGCCCTTTTGACGGAACACCTGTGTCAACATCATTGTGTGGGAAATGGCTCTGTTCCAGGCTGGGCTTTGGAAGCAGTATTGGGATCCATCTTTTGAGACAGGCGGCAATTGGTAGAAATCGCCAGAGCACACGATCTGGATGCCACCGAAGGGGCGCTGATTGTTGCGGAGGATCTTGGCAATTTCGTCAATTTTTGTAAACAACTTGCCGTCAATCATGGAGATCTCATCGATGACGAGCACGGCCAATGTCAACCACCGCTTCTTGGCGATTCCATTCCGCTTGATTCTCATGGCGAGTTCCTGGGGACTGCCAGTGCCCAAGCCAATGGATAAAAATTTGTGTACAGTCTGGCCCTGGATGTTACAGGCTGCCAATCCGGTAGATGCGGTGATACCAACGTGGGCCATTCCGTGCTTGCGTTTCAACTGGTCCACCAACGACCTGAGCACCACAGACTTACCAGTACCGGCGGAACCCGTGAAGAAGACGTTTTCGCCCTTTTCCACTGTCACATGCACAATTGCTCTTTGCTCGTCACTCAAGGCGACTTTTTCGCCGCCCAGTTGCATGGGCGCTGGTGCATGTGGAGCGGTGGGCTTCTTGAGGGCCTTCTTCGGTTGGCCGTCCAAGATATCAAACAAGTTTGACGAGGCGGCTCTTTTGAGAGAGGGTTTTCTCAACGGACTAGAGTCCATTTTCCGGTTTGGAACCTGATTTTCCTTATCGTCCTCGGAATCTGATGGCACGAAGATCTGGTTCTCCAGCGGCGCCCTGTTCTCACCCACGGTGCTGGAAACTCTGCTGAGTACCGGGTTTCTTAAGTTGGTGATTTCAGGAGAGCCGAAGGATGTGTCCGAGCTGCCAAACTCGTCGAACGCCGACTTGCGCTGGGTGAGCTGGGACAATGCATGGGCGGAGCTTTTGGCGACAACTCGATCTGGGGTTCTCTGCGGTTTCTGGACTTTTTGAACAGCAGGTTTTTCTTTGGTGGCAACAGTTCCTGGCGCCGAGAAGAAACTGGCTATCAGCCTTTGGTTTGACAGTGGCTTCCTGGATTTGTAGGAAAGCGACATGGTGGGTCAAAGCTTGGGCCGGTGGTAGAGACTAGGGCCGCACTAGAAAACAAACAAACAAACACGGCCCTAGGGCCACGCGGGCGCGCCTGGCCCCAGCGCAGCGGGCCAGAGACCAGGTCAGAAAAAAGAGTAGAGAAAAATACAGGTCTACAATTAATTGATTTTCTTCTTTCGAAAAGATTTTTCCTTTTTGTTATTACTGTGTGGGTTTTGGAGGTGTGAAAATTGGATTTTCTGCCAGAGTCGTGAGAGACTGAAGAGTCTATTGCTGATTCCATCAGTCTGCTTAGGGCTAAGGTCGACCTGCGCGGCCCGGTGCAAGCCTAGGGCCAGCTGAGTCACTGAAGCCATAAGAATGTGATGAATGGAAGAAATATGAAAACGAAGAAAAAAGTAAGAAAGCAGTGTTCTAGCTGAAAATCACAGGCAAACCAATTTTTGTATTGCTCTTTTGCCGTCATTCTGGAATGCAACCTCCTCTTGCTGATGTAAACACGCGGCCGTAGATCCATAGACAACAAGACATCAGATACAACCTTTCGACCAAAACAACAAGCTACTTCTTTGTCTTCACCTTTGAGTTTGGTCTTTTCAAAACCACGTCTCAAACGGTCCATGCGCACAAAGTCTCCTCACCACTACTGTTGATCTCATTTGTGTGCTAGCCACAGACATGGCCGACGATCCCGAACCGGCCCCGGCGCACGGCAAACACGGCTTTTTCGCCAAAAGCTTTGGCCGTTTGGCCCGCAAATCCTCCAGGTACAACCTACTGTCCCCGACGCTGCCCAAACCGTCAGCTGAGAAGCCCACCTTTGAGCAAATCTCCACCTTCGAGTCCCAACCGGCTTCTATCGAAAAGCCCTTGGCAAACGAGTTCCATGCGATCGGCTACGACACCGTGGAAAACTCGTCCGAGCCCAACTTGGTCCACCGAGTGCCCACATTCGCCTCGTCCAACGTGTCTCTATATTCAGCTGTAACCCACGGCCACAACCGCCCGTCGCTCAGCTCCGATGAGCTACATATGAAGCGAACGCTGTCGAAATCACTGGCGAAAGCCCACGTCCCAAAGTCCAGGGATCCCAATTTGCATGCCCACGACCAGATCTCCCTCAAAACCATCGGGTTGGGTTACTCGATCCAAGAGGCCACCCACAGCGCGTCTAGCTTGGATCCCAAGACGAAGGCGCCATCCACTGTTCTCGCTGACGCTCTGACTTCGCTGCCGCTCTTGGCCGGGGGCGAATTTCCGCCAGGGGCCGTCGATCCTGGCGTGCCTCCCATCATTTCCAGTATTGAGGAGATGGGTCCACCCCGTTCGGCCCACGGCGTGGTCAAGGCAAAGACCGAGATTGGATCGGGCAAAAAATCCGTGACGTTGAAGAAAAGCAAGTCTTTCTCCAACAGTTTGCAACTATTTCGTGAGCCCAGCCCCACCCATACCCCCATGCCAAGCGCAGATGTAGTTGACGCCTTGTTCCTCAAACTACGGCCATCTTTTGCGCTTCCCGACCTGGCGTTCCAGAACTTCAACACGAAACGCAAGTGGGACTTCCTTCTCAACGAAGACGAACGAAACCCGGAGTTTGACCTATCCGCGATGGTATCGCTGTTGAGCTCCCAGGATGACAAGTTCTCCCGAAACCCATCGGTGTCTTCGGGGAAAGGTCTGTCTTCGAAATTCCAGGATTTTCAAGAGTTGAGCAAGTTTGGATCGCTTTCACGAAAATTCATTCATAAGGACGATGGCCCTGACTGGTACATCTCTCGCATAATGGCCAACAAGCTAACGCTGAAAGACTATCGGAGATTGATCAAGAGGCTAGATAGCAAGTCGGGCAAGGTTTGGCTGTGGGAGTTCAAGAAATTAGGCGGTGAGGCCGTCATGTGTGTCACCCTCCGCCAAATCAATACCCGCAGCATCAAGTCTAACGAGGACATCACCAAAGAAACACTCATCTGTCAGATCCTCAAAACGTTGGTTTCGGCCGAAGGGGATGCCGACGTTCTGGAAGGGGAGCTCCCCAACGGTTTGGCCATCATCAAGTCCAACTCCACAATCATTGCATCCATCATTCATTCTCTTTTATCGCCCAGTCAATCTACGAGGAGAATAGTCACCGAAATCTTGATTTACCTTACCCACAACAAGAATCACGATTATTTCTCATTGATCCTCGAGGGCTTTGAGATCTTGAAGGACTCTTACAGCGACACGGCAAAGTTTCAGCGCTGGATGTCACCTTTTGAGAATTCCATTGACCAGCATTACCTGACCCCCTTTGGGTTCCGAGGCGACATCGACCAAGGCTTCAAGGACTATGCTTGGGCCACGTTGGCCTTGATCAACGCATTGGTAGACAAATGCCCTGGTACCAAAGAGCGTGTCGCCATGCGGAAAGATCTTGCGGCGTCTAGATTGGTCGAAATCTCGGAAAAACTCCGCTTACTCAACGACGACGACATAAATCGTCAGCTCGACGACTACGAGATTGATGAAGACGAAGATTACTCGCAGCTTTTGACCAACAATCAGCTTGACGTCCTCGACGAGTCCTACGAGTCCAACTCTCTTCAAGACCTCTGTGCCAAGTTGCAATTCGCATTCGAGAACGGCAGTACAACTGACATTCTCGATGAGGCCGATGATCTCGACCAGATCAAGGCGATTTTATACAAGCTAGTACTTATCAAGATGGCCAAGTCCCGCTCTGAAGTGCAGCGGCTGTTCACTTTGCTCGATGAGATACTTACCCATCTCGCCTCAGACGTGCATGCCACCTCTGAGTCCTCCACTCTAGTGCAGTGCATTCAGAGATTGGCCGACAGAATGGAGACCGACGAAACCGCCAGACGGGCGATCATGGAGGCTGCAGAGTTGAGGCAGACGGTGGAAAGTCTACTTGCAAATCTGGGGCCTGTGCTGAGAGATAGCACGAGCAAGAGAAGCGGGGCTTACTTTGAAGTCCGCAGGGGAGACGAGAGCGAAGAGCTTGCGGCACTTAAACGGGAAAGAGCACGATTAGAGGAAGAGAATCGGATGATGAAAAATGAACTCATTTCCAGCAAGACCGCCTCTGTGAAGCATGTGCCTTCCTCCGTTGCGTCTGCAGTGTGGAATCAACTGAGCCAAGCAAAGCAGAATGCTCGGAAGAGTATGTTTGTTGATGAACTCGAGTCATTGCTATCGGACAGCTCGACCGCCTCGCCAGTCTCCATTTCTGACCTGTTGAAGAGACATGCTCAGCGTACAAGCAAGCCTCTCGAAAATATCTCTCAGAGGGTTGACAATGACAAAAACGTCAGCCTCAGAAAGTCCTCAGCTTCGGGATTCCCATCGTCGAAGTCTCATTTGAGTTTGCAACAAATCTTTGAAAGCAGAAATTCTTACGCCGCTTCTGGAAAGTCGGCCAAAGACAGCGCTGGTCCTGTTGTTGAAGGCTCCGATGCATCTGGTCACCCAGTTTCTCCTTCACGGCCTGACTCTCTCACTAATGAAGAAAAATCTTCTAACCCCAATTTTGGCTCCTCCAATGACAAAATTGAAGCGGAATTCAATTCAACGATGGCTGGACCATCTAGTGAAAATACCGCAGCCAAAACCCCCACACAAGCAGCACCTCCGCCGCCTCCACCTCCACCTCCGCCTCCGCCACCTTTACCACCTTCGCTCTTGGCTGCAATACAGCAAAAAGGAGAAGCTTCTTCTGCTCCTCCGCCTCCGCCGCCGCCACCGCCTCCACCTTTACCAAATTCACTACTATCCACAAGCTCCAGAACGGGCGTTCCTCCGCCTCCTCCACCTCCCCCACCTCCGATTCTCCTCGCGGACGTCTCCAAAAATCTGGCTGACGGATCTGACAGCACCGCTCCCCAAACGCCAGCAAACGAGTTGGACACAGAAGCTGCCTCTGCCAAGGATAGCCCTGCCTCTGAAACGCATCAAGTCAGGCCCAAAACCAAGCTCAAACAGATGCACTGGAGCAAAATTGATGACATTGACAATACGATTTGGAAGGAAGTTCCTCATTCGGAAATGGTCAATGAGCTCCACGAAAAGGGTGTTCTTCGAGAGGTTGAGAAAGCATTTGTTGCAAAGTCTGCCGTGATCAAAGTCAAAACCAAAGATGGTGATGGAAAGGCTACTGATAAGCCTCAAAAGGTCTCGTTGTTACCAAGAGACCTTGCACAGCAGATCAGCATCAACCTTCACATGTACAGCAATTTGACGGTTGAAGAGTTGATTGCGAAGGTCCTCGCCTGTGATAAGGAACTTTTGGAAAACATCAGTGTATTAGAGTATTTCAGCAGTGATGCTCTCAACGAAGTGCCAGACTCTTTGATTCGTGCTTTCAAGCCATATACACAAGATCAAGACGGCAAATCTTCCAAGGACCCCAATGAGTTGGACCGAGCTGATAGAATCTTCCTTGAGATCTTGAATATGAGAGCTTACTGGAAGTCCAGGTCTCGTGCACTCTTGTTGATGCTGTCGTACAAGAGGGATTTCCTGGACATGCTGCAAAAGCTCGAGCAAATGGATGCTTCCACAAAGAGCATCCGATCGAGCGAGAGTCTCAAGAAAGTTTTGGCCATCATCAGATCTGTCGGAAACTTCATGAACGATACCTCAAAGCAAGCATTGGGCTTCAAACTCGATACGTTACAGAGGTTGAAGTTTATGAAAGACGATTCCAATACCATGACTTTCTTGCATTACGTGGAGAAAATCGTTCGTAACAACTATCCAGAATACGGGTCGTTTGTGGACGAGTTGAATGTGTTGCAGCAATCCCAAAAGCTTATGATTGACCAGGTGGAAACAGACTGCAACGAGTACATTAGGAATGTGACCAACATTGTCACCTCCACTAAGAAAGGCAATTTGAGCAAGAAGGATCAATTCCATCCAGATGATTCCGTGTTGAAGGTGTTACGGAGGCCGCTTGCAGATGCTGAGGCCAAGAGCAAGGACTTGGAATCGCTTCAGAAACAGATTTTCGAGGATTACTCGTCGCTTATGAACTATTTCGGAGAGAATTTTGAGGATTCGCAGGCAAGGAACTCTTTCTTCGAAAAGATTTTCAGCTTTGTCGCTGACTTCAAGCGAGTGCATGTCGAAAATGTTCAGAAAGAAGAAGATCAACGGCTTTATGAAGAAAGAAAGCAAAGGATCGAGATTAGCGAGAAAGCCCGCCGCAAACAACGGAGGAAGAGCATCAGGAGCGCACTGGCTAGGTCTCTCACCGGTCAAGATGACAAAGCATCTCAAGCTCAAGAACACAAACTCAACGAGATCGAAAGTTTGGTCGACGACGACGAAAGTGAAGCCGAGGTGCCTGCCGACCGCAAAACGCAGAGCAGTGGCCTGGTTGAGGATTCGGATACCGACGGCAGCGGCGACATCGATCACCTTCTCCGTACATTGAAGAACAAGCCGTCGCTCAAACGTGAGAAGGACGTGGAACGGGCTAAACGGCACCGGCTCAGCTTCACAAAGTCGATCCACGCCATGTCTGGTGATCCTGCGTTCAAAGACCAGTTTTACAAACGAGTGAACACGTTTAAGGGCTACGAGAACGTGGAATCTTTAAAGAAGAGAATTTCCACGCGGAAGAAAGCCAGTTCAAAGGAGCCCGACGAGGCAGACCAGCCCATGAAGGAAGAAACCGAAAATCTGTTCGGGGGACAAAGTTCCAACACGGACGGAAAGGTTGTTGAGGTGGTTTCCGATGAGCTGGACGAGGAATTCGACCTTATGGTCACCAAAGAGGTGATTGAGCTTTGAACTACTTTGCAGCCGCCACATATCAATAGAATAGGTTCAGGAAGATATACAGCACTTTTCTAGGCCGGCCTAATCAGTTGTAGAGGAAGAATGAAGTTAAAGGAAAAAAAAAAAAAAATTACCAGTACAGTCACTAGAGTCACCAAGATTGGTGTAACAAGAGGCGCACTGCGACTCCGATGTCCGAGTCACCTCATGCACGGCTCCATCCATCGGAGTAGTATAGACAGAAATCTAATTTGCAGCAAGAATCAAAAAAACAATGGTATTCGATTGTAAAGTGTAGCCAAAAGTATGGGTGTATTCCAGCAAGGGCAGCGGCCCTGCGGATAGCACAGCAAGAGCCGGGAAAATATGCACAATTTTTCCCAAATTTTCAACCCGGCAGCTCATCTTGGTGCTGCACACAGCTGGAAAACACCAGGTACTATTCCAGGTTCCACAAGGTAATAAACTTTCAAGCAAACCGCTACAGGCAAGCAAACACTGGCAAGCAAATCTGCATTTTGGCCCCGAATCGCTAACATGTTGAGAGGAATCCAGGCCCTGAGAGGACTCCAGGCCATGAGGCGGGTGCATCTCAGCCACCGGCTTCTCCAGGCCAACATCGTGTCTGGCACCAAGTTGGCCAACACCATCAAGAAGCAGATCGCCGAGAAGGTGGTGGAGTACAACAAGGCGCAGTTCCCCACGGTGGAATTGCCGCTCTCCAACACCGAGGTGGACTTCGACCAGCTCCGGTTCAAGCCGCAGTTGACCATCATCCAGGTCGGCGACAGACCGGACCTGTCGGCGTACGTGCGGTCCAAGCTCAAGGCGGCCAAGCTGGCCAACATCGACTCCAAGTTGTTGAAGTTCGACGCAGACATGTCCGAGGAGGCGCTCCTCGAGGAGGTCGACCGCTTGAACAAGGACCCCAAGGTGCACGGTGTGTTGATCCAGCTCCCCTTGCCCAAGCACATTGACGAGACGTTGGTGACCAACGCGGTCGCCACGGACAAGGACGTGGACGGCTTCGACCGGTACAATGCCGGAGAGCTCTCCAAGAGAGGCGGTAAGCCCAAGTTCAAGCCATGCACGCCCAATGGTATCATCGAGTTGATCAAGACCACCGGGTTGCCCTTGCGGGGCAAGAACGCCGTGGTGATTGGCCGCTCGGACATTGTCGGTACGCCCGTCGCTGCCATGCTCAGAAACGAGGACTGTACCGTGACCATCTGCCACCGTCACACCACAGACTTGCCCTCGATCGTGCGCAACGCCGACATTGTCATTGCCGCTGTTGGTATTCCCGAGTATGTCAAGGGCTCGTGGATCAAGGAAGGTGCGGTGATCATCGACGTGGGTATCAACTACAAGGACGAGCCCACGGCCAAGAACGGACGCAAGTTGGTCGGAGATGTTGATTTCGCCGACGTCGTGGACCGGGCGTCCTTTGTCACCCCGGTTCCTGGTGGAGTGGGCCCCATGACGGTGGCCATGCTCTGCTCCAACGTGTACGACGCCGCCATGTACGCCCACAAGAAGGCGCACGACCACCGGTTCAAGCCGTTGGGCATCAAACCTTTGACGCCCGTGCCGCTGGACATTGCCATCTCGCGGGCCCAGAAGCCCAAGAAGATCACCAAGGTGGCCCAGGAGTTGGGTTTGTTGGAGCGCGAGCTCGAGCCTTATGGCCACTACAAGGCCAAGGTGGACCCCCAGCTTGTCATTGAGCGTTTGGACGAGACCGCCGAGGGCTCGAAGCTGGACCGGGGCAACTACGTCCTCGTGGCCGGAATCACCCCTACCCCGTTGGGTGAAGGTAAGTCCACCACCACGATCGGGTTGACCCAGGCCTTGGGCGCCCACTTGGGCTACAACTCCATCGCCAACGTGCGTCAGCCTTCGATGGGCCCCACTTTCGGCGTCAAGGGTGGTGCTGCCGGCGGAGGCTACGCCCAGGTGATCCCCATGGACGAGTTCAACATGCACTTGACCGGTGACATCCACGCCATCTCCGCCGCCCAGAACTTGTTGTGTGCTGCCGTCGACACCCGGATGTTCCACGAGCACACCAGCAAGACGGTCAAGGGCTTCTACAAGCGCTTGGTGCCCGCCAAGAAGGGCGTGCGCAAGTTCACCCGCCAGATGTTGGCCCGCTTGCAGAAGTTGGGCATCACCAAGACCAACCCGGACGACTTGACCGACGACGAGATTGCCCGTTTCGCCATGCTCAACATCGACCCCGAGTCCATCACCATCAAGCGTGTCGTGGACTGCAACGACCGTTTCGTGCGTGAAATCACCTTGGGCCAGGGCAAGAACGAGGCCAGCAAGTACCCACCCAGAGTGTCGGGCTTCGACATCACCGTCGCCTCCGAGATCATGGCCATCTTGGCCTTGTCGACGTCGCTCGCCGACTTGCGGGAGCGCGTGGGCCGTCTTGTGGTCGGCACCCAGCGTGACACCGGTGTGGCCATCACCGCCGAGGATGTTGGCTGTGCCGGTGCCATCACCGCCCTCTTGAAGGACGCCATCAAGCCCAACATGATGCAGACGTTGGAGGGCACGCCCGTGTTCGTGCACGCCGGCCCCTTTGCCAACATCTCCATCGGTGCCTCGTCGGTGGTCGCCGACCGCTTGGCCTTGAAGTTGACCTCGCCCTCGAACCCCACCAACAACGGACACAAGGGTTTCGTGATCACGGAGGCCGGCTTCGACTTCACCATGGGTGGTGAGCGGTTCTTCAACATCAAGTGCCGTGCGCTGGGCATCTCGCCCGACACCGTGGTGCTTGTGGCCACGTCCAGAGCGTTGAAGTTGCACGGCGGAGCACCCGACGTCAAGCCGGGCCAAGAGCTCCCGGCCGAGTACACCACCGAGAACTTGGACGTGTTGCGCAAGGGCTGCGCCAACATGGCCAAGCAGATCGCCAACATCAAGCAGTACAACGTGCCCGTGGTGGTGGCCATCAACGAGTTCGAGTCCGACACCAAGAACGAGCTCCGCTTGATCCAGGAGGAGGCCCTCAAGGCCGGTGCCGACTTCGCTGTTCCTTCCAACCACTGGGCCCAAGGTGGTTCCGGCTCCTTGCAGTTGGCCGAGGCCGTGGCCAAGGCCGTGGAGCTCGCCAAGCCCGAACAGACGTTCTTGTACGACGTCAACCAGTCCGTCGAGGACAAGTTGTTGACCATCGCGTCCAAGATGTACGGCGCCGCCGCCATCGAGTTGTCGCCGTTGGCCAAGCAGCAGATCGCCACCTACACGCAGCAGGGTTTCGACAAGTTGCCCATCTGCATCGCCAAGACGCAGTACTCGTTGTCCCACGACCCAGCCTTGAAGGGTGTGCCCACGGGCTTCACCGTGCCCATTAGAGAGGTGCGCTGCAGTGCCGGTGCCGGCTACTTGTACGCATTGGCCGCCGAGATCATGACCATCCCTGGCTTGCCCACGCACGCTGGATACATGAACGTGGAGGTGAACGACGACGGTGAGATTGACGGGTTGTTTTAGCATAGAATAGAGCTTAGAAAGAGATCAAGCCTGTAGAAAAAAAAAAACTGAACGATTCAGTATGTAGTTACCTGCTGCACCTCAGTTGCAGCCAGTGTCCGCCCGATGGTAGTTCACCAGTCGCACCTCGATTTGGCCCAACCTATATTCAGCTTACCTTTGGCAGGCCCTAACTTCAGGCCAGTTGCCTAGTCTGGGCCTAATCTTACTTTTCAAAACTTCTTTTTAATCCCATAAGTGACAAATTCAAACTTCATAAATTCATTCGATCTGTTGAAAATCATGAACAACTGATGAGTTTTTGCAGCAACATGACTATGCCGCATTGACTCATCATTACGGAACTCGTCGAAGTACACCTTATCCATCAACGATTACATCGAATCAAGACTTACATGAAGCTTACAATTCTCATTCAAACCATAGCATGTCATTCGTCAAATCAATCTCTTGAGTTAGTGGTCATATGCCGTCTTCCAGGTCTTCTTCTCAGCAATGTCATAAGAGCCGCTCTTGAAGTTGTAAGCCTTCTTGTACGTCAACTCGTTGTCCAAGATCTCAAAGATCGTGGCCGCCACGTCTTGTCTGTCAATCAGCCCCACATCGGTGTCTCCAGGTCTCAACATCGAGATCTTACCCGTGCCTTCACCATCGGTCAACAACGAGGGTCTCAAAATGGTGAAGTCGAGTCTGTCGCTGAACTCGAGCTCAAGGATCCGGTCTGCGTAGTGCTTGGCGATGTAGTAGTCTCTCAATGGCGAGACAGCACCGAACTCCCGATCTTCGGCATGGACGGCACTCACCAAGATCAACCGCTTGGTTTCAGCGGCAACGGTGGCCTCAAACGCTTTCACAACACCGTCCAAATCGACCTTGAGGAGATCTTTTCCGGCGGATCCGACACTCAAAACCACCGAATCGTGGCCCGAAATCACATCGGCCAATGCGTTCACCGAAGTATCCACCAAACTCACTTGAGCGGTGGAAACGGAGCTGGAAATGTCCTTGATGGTCTGGCTTTGCTGGTCGTTTCTGACCACAGCGGTGGCCTGATACTTGTTGGAACCGGCAATGAGCTTGACGAGTTTCTGGCCGATCTTGCCGTGGGCGCCGAAAATAATTGTCTTGTGGACCATTTTGGATCTTCAATTGGATATATTTGTAATTGAGTGGTTAATTGAACTAGTAATTGACCGTCTAGTTGAATGTCTGACTGCCGAATGACTTCAATTAGCTAATAGTCTAGACTGTGGCGCGCGCATACTTATACACTCTATTATACTGTTATTGCTATGGTACATACCGTCCTCTTCAAGAGGCGGTCAGGTGCTATTTGCCGACTTCGCCCGCATTCCTCTGGGGATACGCTTGAACGCCTTTGGTGTCCTGGGGCATGTTGGCCCGCGCTCCCATGTTGGCTCGCTTCTGGGCCATGAAGCCACTGTTTTGGCCCATGCCCGTGCTCGCTGTACCTGCCAGCTGGTTCTGCTGCTGCCTGAATTGTTGCATGGCTTGCAATTGCTGTGCAGTGTAGCTCTGTTGGCCGCGGTTCATCGTGCCAAACTTGTTGGCCGAGTTGGCCGCGTTGCCATACCCAGGGAGGGTCTTGAGGTTGCCGCTGCTGCCGCCGGTGACACCGGCTCTACCTGGCCCGTGGCCATTTGGTACAGCCGACCCATTTGCACCTTGATGCTGAGCTTGGTTTCTTTGTAATTGATGCTGCTGCAATGCCCGGATTCTGGCTTGCTGAATGAGTACTTGTCGTTGGTGAGCACTTTCACGCAACAAATCATACGATTTGGAAAGAAGCATCGAGCCGAACCGGATCGATTGCGTTTCGTCGCTGATCGAGTTAAGTCTCGAGGGATCCAAGCTGAATGGATTGCGGATCCCCTTATCATAGTCTGTGTAGTCATCGTCGAACTTCCATCTGGAGTCCAATCTCTTGATGCTGTCCTTCTTGTTGTGGTATGCATCCTTGATCATTTCAGGAGTCGTCTCCTTCACGCCCTCCATTTCATCATCTTCCTTGCTTTCCTCGTCCTCTTCGGGGATGTTCAACCACTCATCGATGGCATCGTCAGGTCTGGAGATCAATCCCTTCCTGTCAATGAACACCCTATTGGCTCTTCCCTCCCGCTTTCTCAACCTGAACACAGGACCGGAAACATCGGGGTCCTCTTCATCCTGATCATCATCTTTCTTGAACCCGTTGGTGTACGAGCTGAAGTTATTGTTTTCGATGTTTGAGAGAAGCTGAGCGATATAGTTGGGGGAGTTGTTGAGCTTGTTGTTCAAATGATCCTTGAGCAATGACTGCAACTGAGGGAAAGGTTTGGAAGGAACCAACTCACCATTAGCTCCATGGAAAGTCTTCATACCGGGGTAAGGCTTCTTGCCCTCCTCCATCAACTTCTTAAGATGATCACTGATCATATTAGTGGTGTTGAACTGATGGTAATATGCTGCAGCAATAGACGAATAAGGAATATGGCTGAGCTCCAACTGCTTATCACGGTCGTTGGTGGAGAGGTTGAAAAATGGCTGGAATGGGTCATAAGTGATATTGGCATAGCCCTTGTCGAACTCCTTCCGTTTCTTGAGCTTCTCGAAAACAGCACGCTTGATGGTATCGTTCTTCTCCTTGAGTACCAATGAAACGGTGACCAAGTCCATATCGGGGATCTTGGAAGGTGGAAGCTTGACGTAGGGTTGAGTTGAAGATGCCTCTGGTTGGATTTGTCCGTTGAATGATCTTGGGTCCTTGGATTGGTTGAAAGAAGGTGTGGCCGAGTCTGCTTGTCTCTTCTTCTCCTTCTTGATGCGAACAGCCTCGACATCCTCCTCCTCGACGGGCTCGATCTTGATGATCTTTTTCTTCTTGCGAGGGAAGAAAAGATGATCGTCGCCCTTGATGCCAACGGCTCTTTTGACGCCCTTGGCCTCGCTTCTGAGATTGAAGATTTCTTGATCAGCTTCCCAACTCTGCAACTTCAAGATTTCTCTTTTACAGACGTTGAAAACCAAATCTCTTGCACGCTTCAACGACTTCTGCATCAATCTGATTCTCTCTGCGCCGAGATTGTCTGCGCGTCTCGTCTTTCTTGCTTGGCGGAACTCACGACGACGGAAACAAACGTATGGATCATTATCGTTCTCTTTCTCATTTGCGTTGGGGTCTTCGAATTTCAAGGTTGGAGTGATTGACTTACCCTTTCTCTCGATCTTTCGCACTTTCCAATGGTTGTATATTTGCTCTCCGTAGAGCTCGAGTAGCTTCAGGATGCTTCGAATGTTGTTGGTGGATTCCTGATCCTTGTCGAAAGTCGTCACAAACGGCTCAAAGTTCAACTCTTTTGACAACTTCTCTTTCAAAGATGATGTGGAGATGTACTTCAGATCCATGCCTGGCTGTGCATAAGAATAGTCCTGAGAAACCGACGTGTTTGCATCTTTCAAGATGGCTGCGGACAATTCCTTGAAAGAAAGGATGTTGGAGGGATCCATTGATAAAAAGGGCTGCTTCTCTTCGATGGTCTTCTCGAACTTATCGCACAACGCTTCGAACTCAAGCATCGTGCAAGGCCTGGAGTCGGAGGATTTTGCCAGGCCGTTCTGTTTCTCCTGCTTGGGTTTCTCCTTCGTCAAGACATTGTTGAAAAACTCCTCATCCACCTCGTCCATGTTGTACTCGACGCCAAGCGTGTCTTCGACGGTGGCGCTGAACTTGATGTAGGACTCTGGTTCGACGAAAGATTCATCGCGGTAAAATTTCAGGGCCTCTGGCCATAGCTTGGAAGCATCGGGAGTGGGGATATATACAGATGACGATTCCTTGCCAGAGTCCTTTTCCTTGTCTCCAAGTAAGACGCGCTGTGCTGCATTGATGACCTGCTGTAAATGCACTTCGTCCTCTTCGTTTTTATCCACACCGGTTTCCACAGTATGTAGGTCGCGGGCTTGCTGGGCGGACGCATTGAGGTGATGTAGCTGGGAAGGTTCGAGGTCCAGATCCGTGGCGGAGATCTCGTTGGCGTTGTAGATGGGCAACGAGATCTTAACCGAGATCTTTCGCTGTCGGAACCGGGCTCCAGCACCAGACATGGCCGCGCCAGCGCTTTTTGACGGGGTGACAGCCATGATGGGAGTGCCTAGGCACCAACTGGGTTATGGCGGTTCCTGCTGGTGATGCACGTGCCTTGATCAGGCGAATTGACTAGACAGGGCAATTGTTATGGTGGGCCCGGAAATTGAGCCGGGGACGGTGGGCTTTTGGTGTGCGACTTCGGAGAAAAATGTCGTGCTCGGCTGGGGTGCTGTAGGTGGAGGACAACACAACAAACAACCGGGGCGGTACACAGGAACAGGGGATCGATCAAGCCGGATGGAAGGATGTATGCGGCAGGTGGCCCTATGTATGGAACTGTGGACGGAAGAAAAATGCAAAAACCCGGGGAATTAGGGTGGCGGGGGCGATAGCAAAAGCCTGGATTCAGGGGTTGACCAGAGGAGAGTGCGGTAAAAATTTTCGTGGGCAAATAATCGTGCGCACCGACAAATGTCGCACCGGCCCCAGGCGTGTACACAGCGCATCTAGGGTAGCAGTGTAGAAGGTAGGAAAAGACAATGGGAAAATGAAAGTTGGGAAGGAATGGAAGGTGGGAAACATTTGGTGATATGAGGGGATTGGATTTTAGGAGGTACGGGTCTGGAGAGTCGGCGGCTAGGAATGGGGGAGGTGGGTGTCAGTCAAAAGTCCAGCAAAGGTCCATTCAAGGTCAGGGATCCGGTCACACAGACGGTACATCTTCGATTTGTGATCCAAATGCAGTCGAAATGTATTTGGTTTCTGTCAACCCAACATCTCGAGCAGCGTCAGTGTTCGAGACTTGTCAAGGTAGACCGTCAGAACCTCCAGAAATCAGACACAGGAGTTGTCGAGGTGAATGGATGTCATCACATAAGTCAATATGTGACAGCTTTGCCAACACTTCTCAACTTCTCCACTTTGCTTATCTTTTTGGAAAAAGAAGGAACTAGTTTCAGTGACAAAAGAGAGAAGAACGAGATGGCTATGGGCCTGCAGGACAGCCCCAGCCTACGCCCTGGCTCGGGCACGTGACCGCGCACGTGCGGAGATAAGCGACCTAGGCGAGCTTGGGCTGTTCCTGCAGGAAGCCCCACCTCCTATAAACCCACCGGACAGTTTCGGCCTTCTCCACGGCACCGTTATCGATTGAAACTTGACTGGCGACATTCAGGCGTGGGCCATTGACAAACAGCCGTACTTTTTCACCGTTCGGCGGCCAATTTTCAAATCCCGGGCCATTAAATCAATTACCCTCGCAAGTCTACCCGCCTCTCCACTCGCAACTCGATTCTCAACTCCACCAGCCTCAACTGCCTCCCCTCTATGACCGAGATCAATCTACCCCAGGAGAAGTGGCCACCGTTCTCGCTGTTCTACAACCTGGTGTGTCCCGGCGTGCCGTTTTTGGACGACAATGTGTGCTTCAGCTTGAGCAAAATGCTTACTCAGACCCAGTTGCAAACCGTTGGTTCGCTCAGCTGGCCGTTGAAGGCGCTGGGCGCCACGGCGGCCGTCACGGCGCATTTAGACCCGGTATACTTAAACATTGCCCGCCCGCCGTTTGTCCAGGATATTCACAAAAATGTGGAATCCACTACATACGTGCCTTTGCCCTTGCACGTCACCTCCATGTTCGACCGGATGTTGAAAGACGGCGGGGAACTGAAACAGGACGGCGCCAAACACATAGCCGCCAACATCAACCCGTTGGTGCACGACCCGTACCGGCTCGTGACTCTAAATCCGGGCTGTCTCAACTCCATGATCACCGTGCATCACTCGCGGGCCAGCGCCCCGCTTCCCGACGTCAAGAACCCGTTCAACAAAATGACCACTAGCATCAACAGGCTCCTACGCATTGGCGCTGTCGAGTCGCAAGATAGAGACTACTTCCAGCCGTTGGAGGCCGAGGATCTGGGCCCCAACAGGCCACCCCGCAAACCGGACCTGGCCCTCAGCGTGCTCGAGCTCGACCGCAAGGCGTACTTCGCCCAGCTCCGCCTGCCCCTGACGGTGAAGCTCTTGGTCAGCGTCAACGTCAACGTGGTGAACGTTTTCGCCATCGACGAGGCTCATGACTACGCAGACCTCCAAACATCACAGTCCACCACACCGCTATTCCAGCAACCGGCCCAGCCCACACAGCCGGCATCAGCGTCGGTCTCCAGCACCGCACTGGGCCTGTCGGTGCAGCCGTACAAGCGCCTGGTGGTCAAGCCGATGTTGCGGCTCCAGCTCGATCAGAAACTCTTGGTCACCAGCATGATCACGGTGTCGGAGGCCAAGCTCGTGGTGTTGGGCTTGAGCTGTGGCTCGCTTGTGGTGATCAACCTTAACACCTTGAGCTACCGCTGCTTCGACAACCTCGGCATGAAACTCAACCACGACCACCCGTACCTATCCAGCAGCAACTCCGTCACCTCTCTCTGCGCCGTTTCACACCCGGACCACGAGCTCTTGGTGGTGGCTGGCTACGCCACGGGTGAGGTGATTTTGTTGGACCCGTTTGCGCCGGCCAGCTCGGACGAGGAGCCGTACTCGAAGACCGTGGTGGGTCAGGACCGTTTTGCCACGTACTTCAAGAAGTTCGACTTGAGCTGCTTATCCCGCAAACCACCGCAGCCAGCTGAGGCCTCGTGGTACCTTGTGGGTCATCTTAAGGTCAGCCACAAGCCCATCACCTGCATTGCAAGCACGCTCTCGGAGTGCAACTCCCACAACCCGATGATTCTCGCTCTCGGGTCCGAGGACGGGCTCGTTCGTTTTATTGACCTCATAGCGACCCACGACCTCAACTACGGTGACACGGCAAACTTCTACAACGTGCTGATCATCACCGACATCGTGTCCAACTACTTCCAAGACGGCGTGCGGGACATCGACTTCTCGCCCGACTTCCGCTTCTTTGTGCTTTGCGGCCGTAGCGACAACTTGGAAGTGTTCCGCA
Source organism: Metschnikowia lopburiensis (nom. inval.) (assembly GCA_030563105.1). Classification (NCBI taxonomy): domain Eukaryota; kingdom Fungi; phylum Ascomycota; class Pichiomycetes; order Serinales; family Metschnikowiaceae; genus Metschnikowia; species Metschnikowia lopburiensis (nom. inval.). Next base: position 45,123 of record JAKUBC010000022.1, read on the forward strand.
TGAGCTACTTCGACGTTAACGGACTTTTGCACAAGAAGACGCAACCACCACAACGACAGGGACGCAGCAGAAGTGGCACTGTCAACAGCTCCACGTCTTCCAACTACCATCCGCTGGGCTCCTTTCTTTCCCCGCCTAGCATGACGCCCTCCACGTCGTTTGACATTTCCAGGGAGGTGCCGTCCGGAACATTTTTCCCGCCCATCATTAAGGACATTGCCATAGTAAGTAGGCTCAAGGGCCACCGCAACACCGTCCAAAAAGTCAAGTTTGTCAGACGAGACCAGTACTTCAGTGTCAGCGACCAGAAGTTCACCGGAAACTACAACTTGATCTCGTGCGGCAACGACGGCCACATCAACATCTGGGAGTTCAACAATAAGGCGCTCCCCAAGATCAAAAAGTCTCATGCCACCACCAGCCACCGCCGGTTGCTGATCGCTCCTGACCCGTCATCGACGCATTTGGCTCTTTCCAACCGAGGCAAAACTGGCTCTGCCTCTAAGGCCCACGCCCGCTCCCGTTCAATCAACGTCCAAGAGGACTTGCTACATACACAGTCGTCCAGCAACTTGGGCATCAACAGCTTGCTCAATGTGAGCTCGCAGACCCAGGCGCCGCAGGACAACCCCGAGGAGCAGTCTAAAATCGTGTTTTCGCTCTACCGGTCCTTGATGGAGATGAGGGCAAAGAAACACTATGCTCGGCAAAGAAAGGACTTCAAAAACCAGTTGAGTTGCGTGGTGCACGGCATTGTCAACGACAAGGAGCTTCCATCGATCCAGGTGCCGTTGTCGGTGATGGACTTGTCGTGTCTTCTGAAAGACGGCAACATCAATGGTTTCACGTGTGCTCCGACAGATTTCTGGGTCTACACGAAGGGCGGTGATGTGTTCAGGTACAAAATATCCGGATAGAATGTATATAGATGGTTTTCCATCGAAGGATCATAGACTTTATAAACGCCTGAAACGAGCTTGATGGCCTACTATCTGCTCCAAGGACACTGGTTCCGATGCTTTAGCTTTACTAATTTCAATCTATTCATGTCTCTTCATGTCTTCGATGAGCCCACCAAATGAGCTTTCGCAATTTGTGTGGGATCTTTAGTTGTGGAACAAGGCGCCGTCCATGCCGAACCCTAGTTCCTCCTCGAGGTTGAACAACTCTGGGTCCTGCGATTTGTCCATCATGGAAAACTCCTCCAACTCCTGCGGCTTGGGCACCGAGTTGTAGTGTTGCAAATTGTTGTTCGGTAGCTGGTCTGGGTTCGTCACGAGCCCGGCGTTGGACATGCCGTTGAACGACGAGGACATCAACTCCGGAAAATCCTCCATCATCCCCATCTTTTGGTTCTGCAATTGCTGTTGATGTTGCTGCTGTTGGTGCTGGTGCTGCTGTTGTTGCTGGTGGTACTGCGCCAAATGCTGTCGTTGTTGCTCCAACTGCTGCTCCTGCAACTGCTGCTCTTGCAAGTGTTGTTCCTGCTGCTGCTGCTGCTCCTGCAACTGGATCTGGATTCGTTGCTGCTCGTGAATGGGCTTCCGGACAAAGTCCCGGAACTCACGCACCTCCTTCTCCATGAGCTGCTTCATGGACTCGATTTCGTCCACATTCTCAAAACTTTTGAAATCGAATTTGACTTTGCACTCGGGCTCGTCTTGGGGATCGTGCCACACGGCGAGGTAAGGGTGCTCCAAGGCCTCGTTGACAGTGATCCGCTCGTAGGGGTCAAACGTGAGCATTTTTTCCAACAAGTCGAGCGCCAACGGGTTGGCGTCGGGCAAGATCTCCAGGAAAGCGATCTTTCTCATGATGGGGAGCGAGCGCACGTAGTTCTGCGCTCTGGGCGAGCCGATCTTGGTCAACGTGGACTCCTTTGGTGTGCCCAACACCATCAAGATCTGGTTGAGTTGGTCCACGTAATCTTTGCCCCGGAACAACGGTTTGCCGCCGAGCAACTCGCCGAGAATGCAGCCCACAGACCAGATGTCGATGGCCTTGGTGTAGTTGGAGAAGGAAAGCATGATTTCCGGGGCCCGGTACCACCGGGTGGCCACGTACTCGGTCATGAACCCCGAGTTTTGTTCCACATCCTCGGAAAAGCCGCGGGCCAAGCCAAAATCACAGATCTTCAACTCACAGTCGGCGTTGACCAATAAGTTGCCGGGCTTCAAGTCCCGGTGGAGCACGTCGGCGCTGTGGATGTATTTCAAGCCGCAGAGCACTTGGTAGATGAACAGCTGGTAATGCAGGTCGGTGAGGGTCTGGCCCAGGCGGATGATCTGGTGCATGTCACACTCCATGAGCTCCTCGTACAAGTAAATGTCGTTGAACTGGCCGGTGGCCGGGTTGGGCACGATGTCCAAGTCGTAGAGACAGGTGATGTTCTTGTGGCCCCGGAAAAACTGCAAGAGCTTCAACTCCCGCAAGGCACGCTTGCAGAGGATCTTCTTGGAGAAGATGTTGGTGATTTTCTTGATGGCGACCATGTTTTTGGCGCCGTCGTCGCCGCCGTCGTCGTATTGGGCCAGGCACACGATACCGTATGCGCCGTGGCCCAATTCTTTGATGATGTTGAACCGCTTGTCGATGATGAAATCTTGGTTGAACACCTTGTTGACCGATCTTCCGTTGTACGACATAATGGGATGTATGACAAAAGATGACAGGAGTTATGGAAGTGTATTGTGAAAAGACTGAGTCTGGAAATGTCTCACTGCCGTTGTTGACTAAGTTGGTGGGACTTGATGACAAGTTGGTGGAACTTAATGACAAGTTGGTGGGACTTGATGACAAGCTGGTGGGAGTAGTGACAGGTGATGACAAACTTGCGCGTGCCTTGGTACACGGTGAACGAAAATGTCTCAGAACAGGTCTTGCGAGTCTAGGATTCCACGGATGAAGCGTCGGCTGGGCTGGCTGGACTGGTTGCTTGGCGCTGGGATCGTAACACTGAGTTCACTGAGTGGGATCAGTTGAAGAAGCCAGGAGTAAGGATTCGGACCGGATCAATCGAATCGTGGATCACAGGCGGTAGATCTGGCCAGGAAACGGAAAGTCGGGTGGGGCAATGTGGGGTGCCAAAAATAAAGAGTGCCAATCGGGTGGAGCTGGGCAGCTTTATACTTACGAGGCCCGCAGGTGCGTATGCATGGACGCACCAGGAACCAGGAATGAAGATGAGAATGAAAAATAGAGAAACATGGAAAGTAAATTTGTAAATAGAATAAAGGATAGAAAGCCAAGAAAGGGGGATTCGAAGAGCAGAATTCTGATAAAAAAAGATTGAGATTGAGAGGCGGATCAGAGGATGGTGGGGGATGGGAGACGGGTGACAGTGAAGAGTTGAGAACGGCGAATGGACGGAAAAATGTGGAGCGGAAGCCGTGCTGATGCACCGTGTCTAACCCACGTCTTTCAAGCTTCAACGTCTGCTTCGCCGCTATTTTTGCCTGGGATCCGGCACGGCTATTTTTGGCAGCATCGCGTGGAGCCGCACCGTCCAAGCCGTGGCGGAGCCGGCGAAAAAAAAAAAAAAGTAAAGAAAAGAAGGGAAAGGAATAGAATCGGTTTTGCAAAAATATAGAGCTGTTGGTCTTTTTCTGTCTTTTTGTTTGTAAGTCGGTTCGTATATTGGGGGCTGAGGGAATGTTTTGATCTATTTTGGGCCGCATTTGGAGCCGTTGCATGCTGTCAGCCTTTCGTCATACCACCGGTGCTACTCAATCGCCATAAAACGCCGTTTTCGGGAATTAAAGAAACCGCCGTTCACGAAGTAGTTTTTATTCAGCTCCAGACCTCTATTTAAAGCGATGTTATGTGTTTTTGGGATACACTTTTGAGGTTTTCTTGACTCTCGACTTCTAGACTTTGATATTTTTGTCTTCATCTCTGTTTTTATTTTAGTTTTCGTATTCCATCGCCGTCATCGCCATTCCATTTTTGCCGTTCTATTTCGTCATTTCGTCACTTCATTCCCGTCAGTGCATTCTCGTCATTTCATTTTCGACAGTCCGCCAGGATTTCACGACTCCAACGACTAGCTTCACTTGTTTTCTTCTCAATTGATGAATTTAAATCCTTGGTTTTCTTGAAATTTGGTTGAACTTAATTAGCTCTTCTCCATTTAGTCTTTCCCAACTGTCTCATAATGTTCAATTGGTTCTTTCGCTCTCGATACGATTTGACTCAATTCGAAACATCAATGACCCCTAATTCGCCTCAAATAACTCTTTTCTGTCCATAAAAATTTTCATCAATCCTTGCAATGAATTAACTGTCTTATCTGGCTAAGCGCAAGATTCCTGAACTGAAATTCCGTCACACTATCTCTATCTACTTCTGTCAATGTCCCATCACACCGAAGCCGAAGATCACTCGAAAAACCAGATCGGATTTTCTTTTGAATTTTAATTGACAACCCGCCTTTAGTTTTTAACAGCTTTTGACTTCCAGACCAGACTACACTATGACTAATCGTCCCGTCGGTAGATACTACTTCCGATCTCGCCATGCAGGACTTTTTTCACCATCAACATGTCTGCTCCGGCCCCAGCTGTCCCCCCGGAAAAGCCACTCTCGCAAAGAATCTCTGTGTTGGGCGGCTTCATTGCCGGCGGCATCGCCGCATGTGGTGCCGTCACCTTCACGAACCCGATCGAGCTCATCAAAACCAGAATGCAGTTGCAAGGTGAACTTTCGGCCACCAGCAATGCCCCACGGATCTACAAGAACCCGGCCCAGGCGGCAGTGTTGATTTTCCGCAACGAGGGAATCCGTGGTTTGCAGCAGGGTTTGTTCTGTGGCTACATCTACCAGTTGGGTCTCAACGGGTGCCGTATTGGGTTGTACGAGCCCAGCAGATACTACCTCACCAAGATCTTGCTGCCCTCGCAGTTCCACGAGGACAGTCACAAGATCCCGCAGAACTTGTTGGTCAACGTGCTTTCCGGTATTGTTTCGGGGCTGGCCGGCGCCATCATCGCCAACCCATTCTTCTTGATAAAGACCAGAATGCAGTCCTACAACAAGTCGTTGACCGCATCCCTGGCCGCCGTGGGCCAGCAGACGTACTACCGCAGTGTTTACGACGGCTTAAAGACAATCTACACCACTGAGGGCGTGCGGGGCTTGTTCAGAGGCATGGACGCTGCCGTGTTGAGAACCGGCGCTGGGTCTGCTGCTCAATTGCCCGTTTACAACCTGACCAAGAACTACCTCTTGAACCACGGCTTGATGAAGGACGGCACCATCGGTTTGCACTTTGTTTCGTCGTCCATGGCCGGCCTTGGAGTGTCCATTGTCATGAACCCGTGGGATGTGGTCTTGACCCGGTTGTACAACCAGAAGGGCAACCTTTACAAGGGGCCCGTGGACTGTTTTGCCAAGACTGTGAAGGCTGAGGGTTTGAGTGCGCTTTACAAGGGTTTCTGGGCCCAGTTGTTCCGCGTGGGTCCCCACTCGATCTTGACGTTGATGTTCATGGAACAGTCGATGAAGTTGGTGTACCTGGTGGAGAAGAAGTTTGTATAGAGTATAGATGTTCAAGGAATAAAGAATCACAAAGAAGGAATGAAGAAGACTTGGGTTGAGGAATTGGATCAAGATTAGGGTCAAGGCTGTACCAAGAGAAACTGATGTGAACTACTTGTCCATGTGGAATTCGAGAGGCAAGTGAAACCTCGAAACATTATTGGTCACAGATTTTACTCACTGACAATCACAAGGTTTTTGATTTGGGTTCCGATCGCTTGGTTAGTTGTGTCTTGAGTGCTGATGTAGCCAATACAGAGACTGACCCGTAGTCATTCTTACCGGAATCTGATAAATCAATATCATAGGATACAAGTGGAAGTCGTGGAAGTCTTGTTGATAAATAGACCGTTTTTGAAAACGATTTCTATGTATATCTGGTCTGAGTGACTTTACCTAAATTTGCCGAGTTCCTCCAGATTCGCACTGTGAACTACATGAAGAAAACCAGACCAGCAGCCAGACTCATGGCCGCCGGCGCCGAATGTTCCGCTTTGGGCACGGCGTACGGTGATTGCGTTTTTAAGGCTTACAGTAACATTTCCAAGGATGCGTGCCAAAAGGAGTTTGCGTTGTTCAAGGAATGTGTGCAAAGCAAGATGAAGAGATGAGATGTTCGGAAAGAGATTAAATGATTGGAAATATATAGATCAAAGGAATAAATCAATCAGAGAAAGACTGAAAAGAAACAAGATAAGCCTCACAAGAAAAGATGATGAGTTGATGCAACTGGATCTGAATGATATGACTACATAGCAACGAGCCGGACGTAGTCGAGTCTCCATCTTCAAATTGCCACCTTCTTAATCCCACGAATAATTCATTCTCTTCGATTTTGTCCTTCTCTCTCTTCCTCTTATCCAAATTTCAAAAAAAATCTGAAATTATTTTCTATTGTCTCACTCTTGCTTCTCTGTTTTCTTGACCCCTGCACTCGCGCACTAACCTCGGCTCGTTTGTGGGGTAATAAATACTGCTCGACAACCACTTTTCCTTGTTGCACCATGATTCCAATCTCCCGCTTGACGTCGTACAACAAGGAGGACGTCCGCAAACTCGTGCTGATTTTGCGGGAGTTCATCCTTGTGTACAAAGACAACAAGGTCACCATCAACTACCAGAGTCGACCCGTGGTGCTCTTCTTTGGTACCATCATCAGCACGTTTGGCATCGGGGCATTTTTTACGCTCAGGGCGCTCCTCAGCAACTGGAATGAGTACATGTCCAAAGCCCGGGCCAAGCGCCCGGCCCTCATCCGCCAAAGCTCCACCATATTGAAGAACGGCTCCCGAGAAATCTACATTCCCAAGGGTAAGGACCTGACCACCCGGATCATCATCCCCAAACCGAACATGGACCGGTACGCCGCCGACAAGTACTTGTACAAGACGTTCTTGCTCGATCAGCGGTTCAAGCACCAGAACGACATCCTCAACTCCAAGTTCCTCAACCAAATCGTCATCATCTGGCGCATCTTGATCCCCAAGTTTTACTGCAAGAACACCTCGTTGTTGCTCTCACAGTGCTTCTTCTTGATCTTGCGTACGTGGCTCTCCTTGATCGTGGCCAAGTTGGATGGTCAGATCGTCAAGAACTTGATCTCCGCCAACGGCAAGAAGTTCGTGCGTGACTTGATCTACTGGATCTTGATCGCCTTCCCGGCTTCCTACACCAATGCCGCCATCAAATACCTCACCAACAGATTGTCCTTGGGCTTCAGAACGAACTTGATCCGCTACATCCACGACATGTATTTGGACCAGGTCATGTCCTACTACAAGATCCTGTTCCAGAGCTCCGACATCCAGCACATTGACCAGTACATCACTAACGATGTGACCAAGTTCTGTGACTCCATCTGTGGGCTTTTCTCCAGTATGGGCAAGCCATTCATCGACTTGGTCTTCTTCTCGGTCTACTTGAGAGATACCTTGGGCACGGGTGCCTTGGTTGGCATCTTCGCCAACTACTTTGTTACCGCCTTGGTGCTTAAAAGATTCACTCCTCTGTTCGGTAAGCTTTCTGCCGAACGCACCCAAATGGAGGGTGCCTACTACAACCAGCACTTGAACCTTATAACCAACTCCGAGGAGGTCGGTTTCTACAAGGGCTCGCTTATTGAAAAGGCCAAGCTTCGCGAGACCTTTGACTCCTTGATGGGCCACGTCTCAAAGGAGATCAACATCGCATTCTCGTACTCGGTTCTCGAAGATTACGTGTTGAAGTACACGTGGTCCGCTTGGGGCTACTTCTTTGCTGGATTGCCCGTATTCTTGGAAGATGTGTGGCCCAAGGGTTCTGACGAGTTGGTGGACGAGGGTGAGGTTGCCCCAGTGTCAACCAAAGCGCCAGTTGACAAGAACCAGAACATGCGGCAGTTCATCATCAACAAGAGATTGCTTTTGTCGCTTGCAGACGCCGGCTCCCGGTTGATGTACTCCATTAAGGACATCTCCGAGTTGACCGGATACACCGACCGGGTGTTCAACTTGCTCACGACTTTGCATAGAACGCACTCGCCCACGTACAACTACGGTTCCAAGAATGGAGTCAACGACATCCGGGGCACCATCCAGAAGAACTACGTGGGAGGTATCCGTTTTGAGAACATCCCAGTCATCATTCCTGGTGCCAACGGTTCTGAGGGTGACAAGCTCATTGACAAGTTGAACTTCCAGCTTTCCACCACGCACAACCTCTTGATTCTTGGGCCCAACGGGTGCGGCAAGACGTCGATTGGGCGCATCATGGCCGGCTTGTGGCCATTGTACTACGGTTTGTTATCCAAGCCTAGTGACGACGAGATCTTCTACTTGCCGCAAAAGACGTACTTCACCAACGGCAATTTGCGGGACCAGATCATCTACCCACTGTCGTATGACGACATGATCGAGATGGGCTACAACGACGACCACTTGTACCACATCTTGCGGGAGGTGAAGTTGGAGTACTTGTTGACGAGAGAAGGTAATTTCAACGTGAAGAAGGACTGGAAGGACGTGTTCAGTGGAGGAGAGAAGCAGAGAATGAGCATTGCACGGGTGTTGTTCAAGAACCCCAAGTTTGTCGTGTTGGACGAATCCACCAATGCCGTCAGCACGGACGTGGAGGACTATCTCTTCGAGTTGCTCCAGAAGAAGAAGATCTCGTTCATCACGTTCTCACACAGACCGTTGTTGATGAAGTACCACGACTACATCTTGGAGCTCAAGGACGGCGAGGAGTCGGGCGACTACGTGTTCCACGACTTGACGTCCGAAGAGAATTTGAAGACCATCGACAACGAGATCCAGGAGATCGAGGCGAAGTTGGCCCAGGTTGGAGAGTGGGAGAAGCGGAAGAAGGACGTGGAGCGGTACTTGGACGGCAAGTACGACGAGATATCTGAGCAGGCCTGATATTTATAGAAGCAGAATAAGAAAGAAGAAAAGAAAAAAAAAATTAGAGTAATTGAAGAGGAAGAAAGAAAAGGAGTGTGCCCCGAGGGTGTCTTGATATTTTCTAATTATCTGGATTCGTCCTCTGGCACGCGTGGAGGCGCACACGTGACGCGCATCATCCCTTCTGGACTCAGCATTCATTTTTTTAGTCGACACCGTCACGACATACCAACATGTCTGAGCCCATCCGGAAACCCAGTGACATCTCAAAAGCGCCCACCCCGCAGAATACGCCCTCGAGCGTGGCCAACCTGTACCTCAAGCAGCAGCCGAACGTGGCCACCATCAGCGAGGAAGACGAGAACAACTTGAGCAAGCAGTTGGCCAACAACCCTGCCCTCTTGTCGATGATCCAGGGCAAGTTGGGCACGTTGGTGGGCCAGCAGAGCGGCTACATTGACCTGTTGCCACAGGTGGTGAGAAAGCGGGTGTTGGGTTTGAAGGCGATCCAGCAGCTGCAGATGAAGATGGAGGCCGAGTTTCAGAAGGAGCTCTTGGAGTTGGAGAAGAAGTACTTCAAGAAATACGAGCCCTTGTACGAGCGCAGAAAGGCCATTGTCAACGGCGACCAGGAGCCCACGGCGGAGGAGGTTGAGGTCGGCGAGGAAATCGAGGCCGAGAACCAGGAACAGCCGCAAGAGCCCGTCGAGGACGACGGTGGCGACGACGACGACGTCAAGGGTGTGCCCAACTTCTGGTTGACCGCGTTGGAGAACTTGAGCACCGTCAGCGAGACCATCACCGAGCGGGACAGCGAGGTGTTGCAGTACTTGAAGGACATCCGCATGGAGTACTTGGAGACGCCCGGATTCGAGTTGATTTTCGAATTCAACGAGAACCCGTTCTTGAGCAACCAGTTGTTGACCAAGACGTACCACTACCAGGCGGAGTTGGGCTACTCGGGCGACTTTGTGTACGACCACGCCGATGGATGTGAGATCAACTGGAAGTCCAAGGAGCAAAACGTCACCATCAACATCGAGAGAAGAAAGCAGAGAAACAAGACCACCAAGCAGACGAGAACCATCGAGAAGTTGACTCCTACCGAGTCGTTCTTCAACTTCTTCGACCCACCAAAGCCTCCTCAGCAGGAATCCGACGACGAGGACGAGGAGGACGACGAGGACGCCGACTTGGAGGCCAGATTGGAGTTGGACTACCAATTGGGTGAGGAAATCAAGGACAGATTGATCCCACGTGCCATTGACTGGTTCACTGGAGATGCCGTGGGCATTGGCTACCCAGACGAGTTTGATTCCGAGGAGGACGACGAGTTCGACTCCGAGGAAGACGACGACGAGGACGAGAACATCAACGAGTCCGGCCCCAAGGAGCAGCCTCCTGAGTGCAAGCAGCAGTAATCATAAGTATAGTCTAAGAATAAAGAAAAGAGAATAAGAAGAAGGAAAGAAGATCAGAGAAGGAATGGAAGGAAAGTATAGTAATCAAGCGTCAGAAGGAGAGAAGCTACACAGAGACTCGGAGAATATCGGAGACTTTCCAGTAAGTTGGAATGTGAAAATGCGGTACGTCAGTAGAGCTGAGGTCTTTTAAGGTTATTTGTGGACGGATGGACGGATGCACACCTGGACTGACGGAATTTGTAGACTAATGCGTGTGGATTCTGAACGAATGCATACGGAATGGTGGACCGTGTGCATATGACTTGAGAATTTGGACCGGTCGTGTGGACTAACACTTTATAGTTCGCCTAGACTCATTTAACCTCATGAGGATTTCACAACCGAGTCACAACAAAGTTCACAATCAAAATGGAAATTTCTTGCTAAAACTCAAACATTTTCTGTTCCTTTCGAAGCAATGTTTTCAACAAGATAGAAACTTAATTAGAGCATGGCGTAAGAATGCTGACATAAGAGCTGTCACCCACAGAAGCAACAAACATCATCTCAATCTCATTTCCAAATAACGACTCAAAATCTCGACTCAAAACCTCGACTCAAAATACTCAAAAATTTAGCAAAATTCTTGTCTAGACTAAGAAAGCTGGCTCTGCACTCTGATATCACAATTATAGTTTAGATTCAGAACAAGCTCGTAATGTATGAGGCGTGATCCATTGTTGAGGCTTTACCTCGGGAATTCCCCAGAAGCCTCGGTTCTTTTGACGTAAAAGTCGGACAATGAATTCGAAAGAAAAACTACAATGGCCGTTTTTTTTTTCTTTTTCCCGGATTTGGCACCACAATGGCCGTCAGATCCCGGAATCCTCCACCACTTTTCTCCACCATTTAGTCTAATTCGCAAGCCGGCAACCCAAGTCTATTTCGCACCCTCCCTGCAGAGGGCAACTGCAGCCGGGCCCCTGACTGCAAGCACAGATGCCAAAAATAGCTGGGCAGGGACCGTGGGCCAAAACCCGAAAGTGACACAGGTTAACGGTGGAATGCACGTTGAATTAACACAATAGAAAAAAAGTGGCCGGAATTTCACGGAAGCTAAGCGTTCCGAGGCCCCATGCATTCCCCTTTGCCCCAGGGACTTTTTTGCCCTTTGTGCAGGATGGGTCGCAACAGCGCCTCAGTTATCTTAAATTATCATGTGCTAATTGCTCCCTGCTCTTCGCACATAGACTCCCATCGGAGCTTTTAAACTACTTCAAACGCCGCATTCCCGCTGTTTATAAATACCCCCATCCCGCTTTTTTTACAATGTTGATTGTTCCCGACATGTCCAAGCCCTACACCTCCAAACTGGTGCAACACCTTGGTAGCTATGGTTACGTGAAACAGCTTCACGACTACATCTTGTCGTACAAGTACGTGCAGATCTTCCACACTTACGCCTTGGCCTTGGTCAACTTTGCCCATGACAAGGTGGTGGCCAAGCTGCCCTTGCTCACAAACCTCTTGACCTATCTTGACGCCCAGGTCGACTCCTTGCTTTCGACGTTTGACAATGTCAGCGAGAAGCTCCTTAACACGGACTTGGCCAAGTCCACCCAGGCCTACGCCCAAGCCTGGATCAAGTCCGGCTCCGACCTCGCCGGTGCCGTCAAGGCAAGAGGCTTGCTGGTCTACGACGCAGTGCAGGCCAAGGTGCAGCCAATCATTGCCCCTTACCAGAAGAAAGCCGCTCAGGTTAATGACGCCGTGGGCTCCTACGTCAACGCCGCCAAGAGCCAGGGTAAAGCAGCCGCCTCGCAGGCCTTGAAGCCCGTGAACGACACCGCTTCCGCCGTCGTGGACAAGTACTTGCCCAAGAGCAAGAAGGTTGCAAAAGAGACCGAGGCCGCTGCCGAGGACGAGATCGCCAAGTCTGTGGAGATCCTCTCTGACACCTACGAAAGATCCAAGGATTTGCTCACCTCTAAGTCGTCGGAGGTGTCCAACGCCGTCACCTCGACCTACCGCAAGGAGTTTGATGCCACCGCCGACGGCAACTACTACGTCAAGGTGGCCTCGGCTTCGGTGAACACCGGTGTTTCTTTGTTGAAGAACGCCAACGCCGAGTACTTGCAGCCATTGAAGGACTCGTCGCAGAAGTACGTCGCCGAGACCGTGTCCAAGACCCAGGACGTTGCAGCCAAGAAGCTGGCTGAGGCCAAGGACGTTGCACAGAGCGTCAACAGAGATTTGAACAAGGCCCTGAATGGAGCCATCCCCATTGCTACAAACTAAGGGTTTAAACCAGAAGAAGTGGTCGTTGTTAGGCCCAGTGTAATAAGTGTTTAGGTATAATATACTTGTGGTTATCAGTGTGTAGGCTTGCGGAGTGTGTGGCGCGCATCGTGGCCAAGCCGTACGATTACGATAATTACGATAAGTCTGCCGCATGCTCGGAAAGAACACTTAATGCAGTGGAAGGGACACATTACGCGAAAAGAACACAGATTACGAAACAAAAAGAACACAAATTACGGGACTAAAAGAGTGTGAATGTTGTGATGATATTATTCTAGATACAGATTTTCTTGGCGTCACTGTACGAGTCGTCAAACGAGCGCTTTGAGAAGAGCAGGTCAACTTTGGAGGGGGCCGGGGCGGTGATGACCTTGGACCCAATCTGGTGGGAGTAGTAATGCTTGAAATTGACCTTCACCTGCTTCAAAAGACCGTCGTCCATGCGAGCCAAGAACCGCTTCCATTTGTGCAATTTGAGGGCACACTCGTTTGTCGAGCACCAATTCAAGAGTCCCAAGTGGACATGGTGCAAGGAAACAAAGTCGTAGCCAAAAATCAAAAGCACGTTGCACCAGTTCTCGTACTTAGCGTCATTAATGTAGAGCTTGTAGTCGAGAAGCTGGAGGCAGGCCGTCTCAACCTCCTTCAATTTTCTGAGATTGAGACCGGCATTTTCCTCGTCCTGTTTGCAACCGCAGATCTTCAACCACGTCTTGAACGAGTAGTTGTGGTCCTGGTTGAACTTCGAGGCCAAGATGATCATGCCCAAGAACAACTTCTTGGGGCATGTGACCAAGGTTTTGGAGCTGCCCACCACGCGAGCCAAGTAGTAGCAGCAGATTTGCAACGACTGGGTGGTGGTTTTGGAGCGTCTCAACACCTCGATGATGAAAAAGCGCAACTTCTGGTCGTCAGCCACGTACTGCTCGGGGAAGCAGAGGCTGAGGAGACGCAAGGCGCAGGTGGTGAGGATGGCATTGAACTGGGTTTTGTTCAAGTGCTCGTTGTAGTACTTCAAGTTGTTAGGCGAGTAGTGCTCCGACAAGTCGGGGGTGGCGGCTCCCTCTTTGGGAGACACCGACGTTTCAGGGGACATTCCTAGCTATGGCTCAGCGGGTAGCTGAAAGACTGAGCTTCTGGATAGCTTCGAACTGATGATGACGTGAGCTCCATTAGTAGGAACCCAACATGATGATAACAACCGACAACAAAAAAGGAGGTTGGCCAGCAGTCCTCCAATGCAAAATAAACCGAAAATAAAGGCTTGTCAAGTGACTTGAGCAAGCGGTGGAACAGGTGATGGAACCGGAACCGGGGCGATATCCAGACAGTGTTCTAAATGGATAAGCCTATGAGTGAAGTGAGACGTCAGCGGGGGCCTAAGTCAGCGAATAAACCTATGAGTCGTGGAGACAGCTGTCACAAACGTAATATAAAAAGGGGGTAATCAAAGTAGTTATAATGTAGCTGTAGATTCCAGATCCAGGGTGAGCGTTATCTATCGCTGTGGCTGCCTCACTTATATATGCCCACCCGCGATTACTCACAGATGCACAGTTAGTCACCATTGGCGCTGGTCACGTGCGGTGAGTCGCCTGTTGCATGACTGCAACGGAACTGCGAAAATGACCAACGGCACGGCCGGTGCCGGGTTTTTGTATATAGGGCCGCCTGGACGGAAATCCTCCGATGGCAAAAAAATTGTGATTTTTCGTGAGTGTTATTTTTACGTTGGAACTGTTGTCGGCGATATATTCTTCGATATTTTTCAACAACCGATCGTTTTTCTGCTACTCTGCATTTCTTTTTCCTCACTCAGCTCATTTGCTTGCCGTCGATTGCCGCAATTCTGGTTAGATACTTCATAATGCATCAAGTGTGCACTAAATCTCCACATCGAGTTCGATAGAAGCTGCAGCTAAAACTAGATCTAGATCTCCGCAACGGTTTTCTCTATTCTTCCATTCCGCTATCCTTGCTTCAATGACCGCTCTGTCTTTCTTCACTACTCGTTCTACTGTTTCTTTATGTAATTTCCCTTTTCTATGTCATCCTTGCTCACTTCATGAGCGCCCGAAAGCTGGTGTCGATGATATCCTTCACCTCCTTGTAGCTCACTATCATACATGTGTCCTCCTCCCGTGAAATTAAAAGAATCTTTTCGTCAACGCCCACATCCAACTTGTTCAAGTTAGTCAAGAGCTTGGAAAGATCAATCATTGGTTTCCCGTACTCGTCTGTGCTTTGGAACAAGTAATCCTTGAACAGCTTCAACACAAACGCTCCTCCGCTGCTGTCTTCCTCGCGCTCGGGCTGATCGATGACGAAATTGAGCTTGGCTAAAAGTCGGAAAAGCCGCCCGTTCTCCACCTCCGACAGAAGCTGGCTCTCGAAGTAGTCAGACAGGTCTTGTAGCCCATTGATCAATTGCAACGCCCGCCTCGAGAGGTGGTTGCTGAAGAAATTCTGCAAGTCGAAGGATTCATCAGCCTCACTGAGCACCAGCACGGCCGATATGAGCTCGTTGCTCAATTGCAGAGAGCTCTGCAAGTTGCTGAGAATCTCATCTGTGGGGAGACCTCGCGCAGATACGGGGAGCGTCACGGTTGCTAGTTCGATCATGAGTCTGGCCAAGTTCCGAACGTCGGCTATCTGCAACTCTTTGATTACGTGTGCCGAACCAGCGTCATTCTTTCTTGTTTCGAGCTCCTCAAAGCTCAAGATGTCATCCACGCATGCACCGCCCAATCTCACTCTGTTCTTGCTCGTCACCAACACTTTACTCAATGTGAGCGAGCTACCCGCATGCAACCCGGCTTCGTGAATGGAGATCAAAGCCCCCACGAGCTGAATGAGATAATTCCAGAGCAAGTCGTCTGTGACAGGTTCCAACTTACCGCCCAATTTTCTGGTGAGGTGCTGCTCCTGCAAGGTGTTGGCCAATGGGTAGTAGTCGTACACCAAGCACAATGCCGGCTCACCCTGAATGCCGAAGCTCACCGACGTAAAGGCGTCGCGTAGCCGGGCCACGTTGGGGTTTGTGACCGACCTCCACTTCTTCACCGTGGAGAACGGCTGCTCGTCGAGGATGCGGAGCTTGGAGCTGTAGTCCAAGCGCCTCAATGCGTAGGGGAGGCCGTCGATATTGGAGTTTACTTTGTAGACGAAGGCCGGGAGGTGGTAGACCGTGGATATTTGCTCGAACTTGGAGTCTATGGGCACCAAGGAGTGGTACACTCCAACGGTCTCGGGTAGCGACAGCAGGGGTAGCGTTTGTAACGTGGCCTCGTTGCGCTTGGTGATGGTCTCGCGTAGGTCGTTGGGGATGAACAAGTCGTTGGCGTTGGTCTCGTGCTGCGCCAATTGCGCTGCCAATCTCGGCGGCGGTGCTGGAGCATATAGGTGGTAGTTCAAAGGGTATGCGGGCGCCGTTTGCGACGAGTACATGAAGTCAGCGGCACCCGACGGAGTGGCCACGGACGCGGCGCTTGGCAAGTACGGGTTCTGCTGTTTCAGCGGCGGCGGTGCCAGCTGCATCGTTTGTGATGTGTTTTGGAGGGCAGGCCCGGAAAACTGCGAGGAGTAGTTTTCGCCGGCAGCACCGGACGCGTAGCCGCCATCATACGGGCTCGAGGGCGTGAATGACGGCGTCGATGTGTTGAATTTTCTCGCTGCAAACGAGCCCAGCGGTTGTTCCTGAGTGGCTGGTGTGGGCGACTCCATTCCGGCGGGCACAAACACGGGGATCTCTTTGAGTTTAGGAGACAAAGCCGAGAATTTGCTTGTCACAGATTGCACGGACGGCTGGAACGAGGGCGTGTTCATGTTGAACTTGCGTTTCTGTTCTGTTGGGATTGGTGTGATTGGCTTGGTGGGCTGGTCCGGGAACGTCGAATTGCCGTCCGAGGGGTACCCTTTCGACGCCTGTGGCTTGTGTGGATTATACATCTTCTGTATTGTGGTGTCTTGTGTCGGTTGTGCTGATGCTGACAATGATGTTGATGATGGTGCTGATGGTGGTGTTGATTGTGTGTTGTTGTGATAGTGTGGATTAATGGTTTTGGGTCACGAGACAACAGCTGGACCTGGCTGGATTTGAGGCGAGCCCGTTCTGCGGTTCGTGGCTTAATTGGTGCTTTTCAGCTCGAGATTAATGGCGTGGGGGCAGACCTGTGGCTATGGCTGGGTCCTTGGTTGTGGTGGTTTGCAGACTCCTGGTGACATAATCGTGCAGGGCACGACCGAGGGTTTCGCTACGGGAAATTCGGATCCAAATGATTCATTTTTAACTTTATTGATTTATTTCACGAAGCTGTGCTTCTGTTTTTCGAACTCTACGAGATCCGATCCGGTTTCATGAAACACGGGCCGATAGTGCATTCGCAGTCACTGATAACATCGGATGTGCACCTATTGAGAACCGTACACCGAGGCAAAGTATAAGAACCACGCCCCACTTGTCCAATTGCACAAACTATTATCCAATTGCTTACAGCTTTTTGATCTCAATCGACCAAAGCCATCATGCCAACGTTGATCTTGACCGGAGCCTCCAGAGGTATGTCATTTCCACTACATCCACGAGTCCCCACTAACCACAGGCATCGGAGCGGCCATTGCCAAAATCTACCTTGAAAAATCGTCAGCCAATAACCTCGTTGCCACTGCTCGCTCACTGCAGCCGCTAGACGAGCTCAAGTCTGCCTACGGAGACCGGGTGGCCACTTTGGTGGCAGATATCGCAGAACCCTCTACTGCCTCGAAGGCTGTGCAGTTGGCCTTGGACAAATTCGGCTCATTCGATGCCGTGATCGCCAATGCCGGTGTTTTGGATCCCGTTGGGCCCATTGAAAGCGCAGACTTCTCGGCGTGGAGAAAGCTCTTCGAGATCAACTTCTTCTCTGTGGCTCAATTGGCACAGGAAGCCATTCCTCACCTCAAGAACAGCGGCAGGTTTGTCGTGGTGCTGTCTGGAGCATCCACCCATGCGTACCACGGTTGGGCAGCCTACGGTGCATCCAAGGCTGCCGTGAACCACTTGGTCAAAAGCATTCTGACCGAGAACCCGGGCTTGTTGGCCGTTTCCGTTGCACCAGGAGTGGTGGCCACCGAGATGCAGCGAGACATCCGGGAGAAATTCGGCAAGAACATGCCTGCGGCAAGCTTGCAGAAGTTCTTGGACTTGCACAAGAACGATCAATTGTTGCCTCCGGAAGTGCCGGCCGCAGTGTACGTGAAGTTGGCGTGTGGGAAATGGCCGGAGGGAATCAACGGCAACTACTTCCGGTTTGACGACGAGGTTTTCGACAAAATTACTTGAGTTGGACGAAGTGCGTGAGTATGTAAGAGCTCGAGTTACAGAAATCTTAGATTAGTATGTAAGGATCGTTTAAATTGAGCTTAAGAGAGTTGAGTTTAGTCATAGTATTGAGGAGATCCCCCTGCCTCGATGGTTTTTTAATTGAGTCCGAATTCGAATTTTAGTGTGTCTTTTTTGTCTTCACACTTTCTCACTCATCGCCAATAGAATGACAAAATGAGCAAACAATTACAGGTTTAGGGACAACTCAAAACGTTCAACATATTCCTCAACACCCCTCAACACCCAGGGCAATGCAAAAGACCCCATAGAAGAAGAAAAATCAAGAGTAACACTAAATTTATTTTTCATGCAATCACATCAGAGTGTTTCGTTTACATCAGCCTTTGCACCCAACGCTCGTTCTGATCACGTACAGTACCTTTCTCAACCAACAACCATGCTTAGAACAACGTTCCGGGCTCTGTCCTGGGGAGCCCCCCGTCTCGCGCTCAGAAACGCCGCTCGCTTCAACTCTGCCCGGTTCACCAATGCTGCCCGGTTCAACTCCACCAAGGCCGGACAGGGCCAGGCGCCAAAGGGCAAGATTCTTGCTGCGCTTGCGTTGTTGGCTGTAGGCTCCACCGTCGCTGCCACTGTCTACAGCAAGGAAAAGCCGCTTTCCGCTGCCGAGCCGGCCAAGGGCCCAACTTTCTCGGACAAGGACGTCAGCGTCATCTTCGTGTTGGGTGGACCAGGCTCCGGCAAGGGAACCCAGTGTGCCAAGCTCGTCCAGGACAAGGGCTTCGTCCACTTGTCGGCCGGAGACTTGTTGCGGGAGGAGCAGAAGAGAGAGGGCTCCAAGTACGGCGATCTCATTGGCCAGTGCATCAAGGAAGGTACTATTGTGCCCCAGGAGGTGACCATTGCGTTGCTCGAACAGGCCATTTCGGCCCAATACGCCAAGGGCAACACCCGTTTCCTTGTGGACGGGTTCCCACGGAAGATGGACCAGGCGCTCACCTTTGAGCAAAAGATCGTCAAGTCGGCCTTCACCATCTTCTTCGAGTGTCCTGAAAGCGTCATGCTTGAGCGTCTTATGGAGAGAGGCAAGACCAGTGGCAGAACGGACGACAACATCGAGAGCATCAAGAAGCGTTTCCGCACGTTTGTCGACACGTCGATGCCGGTGGTGGACTATTTCGACAAGGAAAACCGGGTGGTCAAGCTCCGCTGCGACCAGCCCGTGGACAAGGTGTACGGCCACGTCAAGGAGGCCTTGGCTGCCAAGGGCATCAACTGATTGTAGTAATGTAAATACCTAGAAATTGTATTATGAATAACAGACAGTGACCAAGATGTCATGATGACATTTATCGTAGAGTATTGAAAAAGTGCTTGATGTCACCCTTATATATTTATAAGTAACGGACCATACTAAAGTTACATTACGATGGTAATCTTTTCAGTTCTTACACTGTTGTTCCACGGATGATTCTGGATTTGTATGTTCATGCTTTTCGATATGCTTGTAATTCAATATGCTTGTGAATGAGATTATGCAAGGAGCCAGGGCCGCTGCGTCCAGAACTCGTCTCCAATGATGTCAACATGATACTTGGCGATCTCTGCCTTTCTCCGAGTCTTTTCCACCCGCTGTTTCTGGCGGGCACTGAGCTCGCCCGTGGTCTCGCTCCAATTCTCGTACTCACGCACGTAAATGGTGCCCTTCTTGTACATTTCCGGCTCGTTGTTGTAGTTGATGCCGCACTGGGAGAAAAGGATCTCGTTCTTGTCCTTTGCCAAAGTACCTTTGAGCTCAGTCTCTGCCTCCTGCCCTGTCTTTCCGCACTTGAGGATAAGCCCCCAGAATGCGGTGTTGTACAAGTTGTTGATGTGACAGTCTGCCTGGCGCCAGCTGAAATAGTCTCTCACAGTCAACGCATTGGGATAAACCACGGCACGTGCGTCGAAGGTCGGGAGCCGCTCGCCTTGGATGGGCTTTTCAGGGAACTCTTGGTTCCAGTGCATTAGGTAGTTCACAGACATGTACGAAGCAAACGTAGACACGAGCTTCATTTCCCGGCGCTCGAACAAGTCACACTCTTTCCGTAGAAGAAACGAATACTCGTCGGAGTCGCCGTATGCCATGACGATGTCGGGGAATTGCACCATCATCGTGTGCGCTGCCGCATTCATCACCGCTAGTGCTCTGGCATCGTTTGGTTTCTCGAAATTGTAGAACTGGGAGAATTTGTGGAATCCCTTGCCGTCTACACGGATGAGGATATGTGTCTGCGGGAGAAGGAAGTTTTCCCTTTCAAACTGCTTGACATACTCAAACCTGGAGTTGGCCATTGTTAATGTACCATGCGCACCTGTGATCAGCTAAAGGTCAAGTACACTAACAGGAGAGAACAGCAGATTCTGAACTTCAGAAAATTTATCTTTGATTATTCTTGCCTTTATTGGAGAGAATACTCATATTCCTCTTTACTTTTTTCATAATTACCTTTGTTGTTTCTGTCTCCTGCTTCCATCACGTGACCTCATCTCAAAAATTTAGCAGAAATCTCTTCCCACCTCATTTCTCACCTACTCACCACCCTATGAGTGCACAATTCAGGACGCTAGAACGTGAGCAGCGGTTCCAGAACCCGCCCAAGGACAAGTCGGCCTTCCCCTTGCTCACGGAGGCCGTGGCTCCTCACATCGGGTCGTTC
Organism: Metschnikowia lopburiensis (nom. inval.); assembly: GCA_030563105.1. Classification (NCBI taxonomy): domain Eukaryota; kingdom Fungi; phylum Ascomycota; class Pichiomycetes; order Serinales; family Metschnikowiaceae; genus Metschnikowia; species Metschnikowia lopburiensis (nom. inval.). The sequence goes on from JAKUBC010000022.1 coordinate 65,764, forward strand.
AACGCCTTGACCGAGGGCCCCGGCGGCGGGCTCTTGAACCTCGGTGTCCAGGACATCGGCACCAAGACAATCTTCGATTCCGGCGACGAAAACAGACTCGGCAACAAGTTGCGGATCCGCGTGGACTCCGTGCAATTGGCCAAGCCCGCCGTGGCGCCCACGGACAAGCTCTCGCTCAACAGAAAGACATACCCCAGCGAGTGCAGAGAGCGTATGACCACGTACCGGTCCAAGCTCTTGATGAAGGTCACCTGGTCGGTCAACGACGGCGAGGAGATCTCGGAGGTGCGTGACGGTGGACAGGTGCCCGTGATGTTGAAGTCCAACAGATGCCACTTGGAGAAGCTATCTCCCCACGAGCTCGTGGCCCAGAAGGAGGAGTCGGACGAGTTGGGCGGCTACTTCATCGTCAACGGTATCGAGAAGTTGATCCGTATGTTGATCGTGCAGAGAAGAAACCACCCCATGGCCTTGATCCGGCCCTCGTTCGGCAACAGAGGTGCCTCTTACACCAAGTTCGGTGTGCAAATCAGATGTGTTCGTCCCGACCAGACGTCGCAGACGAACGTGTTGCATTACTTGAAGGACGGTAACGTGACGTTCCGTTTCTCCTGGAGAAAAAACGAGTACTTGGTGCCCGTGGTGATGATCTTGAAGGCATTGATCGAGACCAACGACAGAGAGGTGTTCGACGGCATCATCGGCTCCGATCTCTCCAACTCGTTCTTGACCGATCGTTTGGAGTTGCTTTTGCGCACCTACAAGCTGTACAACCTCTACTCCAGAAAGGAGACCTTGGCCTACTTGGGAGACAAGTTCCGTGTGGTGTTCGACGCCCCCGCCGACGTTTCCGACATCGATGTTGGTAAAGAGGTGTTGCGCAGAATTGTGCTTGTGCACTTGCCTGACAACACGGACAAGTTCCGCATGTTGTTGTTCATGATCAGAAAGTTGTACACGCTCGTGGCTGGCGACTGTGCTCCCGACAACCCCGATGCCACCCAGCACCAGGAGGTGTTGTTGGGAGGTTTCTTGTACGGCATGATTATCAAGGAGAAGATCGACGAGTACTTGCAGACCATCAAGTTGCAAGTGAACGCCGACATCAACCGCGGAAAGCGGGTCAACTTCTCCGACCGCAAGTACATGTCCAACGTGTTCATGCGGGTCAACGAAAACATCGGCCAGAAGTTGCAATACTTCTTGTCCACCGGTAACTTGGTGTCGCAGTCCGGATTGGATTTGCAGCAAGTGTCCGGATACACCGTGGTGGCGGAGAAGATCAACTTCCACCGGTTCATTGCCCACTTCAGAATGGTGCACAGAGGTTCTTTCTTCGCCGAGTTGAAGACAACCACCGTCAGAAAGTTGTTGCCCGAGTCCTGGGGCTTCTTGTGCCCCGTGCACACTCCGGACGGTTCGCCCTGTGGTTTGTTGAACCACTTGTCCCACAAATGTAAGATTGCCACCGCCGCCTCCGACGTGTCCCAGGTGCCTGCTGCCTTGGCCAGATTGGGTGTTTCTCCCCCTCACACTTTCGCTGCTGGTCCAGACTTGTGCTGTGTGCAATTGGACGGTAAGATTGTCGGCTGGACGACCCACGAGCAGGGCAGAATTGTTGCCGATGCTTTGAGATTGTGGAAGGTGCAAGGCGGCCACGGGTTGCCCGTGGACTTGGAGATTGGTTACGTGCCTCCCTCGTCCAAGGGTCAATACCCTGGTTTGTACATTTTCGGTGGTCACTCGAGAATGATGAGACCCACCAAGTACTTGCCATTGGACAAGGAGGACATTGTGGGTCCATTCGAGCAAGTCTACATGAACATCGCCGTGACCCCCGAGGAGATCGAGAAGGGCAACCACACGCACGTGGAGTTTGCCCCCACCAACATCTTGTCCATCTTGGCCAACTTGACTCCGTTCTCCGACTTCAACCAGTCGCCCAGAAACATGTACCAGTGCCAGATGGGTAAGCAGACCATGGGTACGCCCGGTGTTGCGCTTGCACACCGGCTGGACAACAAGCTCTACCGTTTGCAGAGTGGCCAGACGCCTATCGTCAAGGCCAACTTGTACGACGAGTACGGCATGGACAACTTCCCCAACGGTACCAACGCCGTGGTGGCCGTTATCTCCTACACCGGTTATGATATGGACGATGCCATGATCATCAACAAGTCGGCCGACGAAAGAGGCTTTGGCTACGGTACCGTCTACAAGGTGGAGAAGGTGGACCTCGGCATGAGCAGAAGAAGAGGCGACCCCATCATGCAGCATTTCGGTTTCGGCGCCGACGAGTGGCCCGAGTCCTGGAAGGAGAAGTTGGACGACGACGGATTGCCGCTCATCGGTGTCAAGGTGGAGGAGGGCGACCCCATTGTGGCCTACTACGACGACACTTTGGGTAAGACCAAGGTCAAGACTTACCACTCCAGCGAGCCCGCATACATCGAGGAGGTCAAGCTCTTGGGTGACGACACCGCCGACCAGGAGGCCCAGCAGCTCACCATCAAGTACAGAGTCACCAGAGCTCCGTTGATTGGAGACAAGTTCTCGTCCAGACACGGACAGAAGGGTGTGTGCTCGCGCAAGTGGCCCACCATCGACATGCCGTTCTCCGAGTCCGGAATGCAGCCCGACGTCATCATCAACCCACACGCTTTCCCCTCGCGGATGACCATCGGTATGTTTGTCGAGTCCTTGGCCGGAAAGGCCGGTGCGCTCCACGGTATGGCCCACGATGCCACGCCCTGGAAGTTCAGCGAGAGCGACACACCCGCAGACTACTTTGGCGAGCAGTTGAAGTCTGCAGGCTACAACTACCACGGTAACGAGCCCATGTACTCCGGTGCCACTGGTGAGGAGCTCCGTGCCGACATCTACATCGGTGTGGTGTACTACCAGAGATTGAGACACATGGTGAACGACAAGTTCCAAGTCAGATCTACTGGTCCTGTCAACTCGTTGACCATGCAGCCTGTCAAGGGTCGTAAGAGAAACGGTGGTATCCGTGTTGGTGAGATGGAGAGAGATGCCTTGATTGGCCATGGTACTTCGTACCTCCTCCAGGACAGATTGTTGAACTCGTCCGATTACGCCCAGACCCCAATCTGTCGTTCGTGTGGCTCGTTGCTAAATACCCAGATGTCGGTGCCCCGCATTGGGTCCATGGCCTCGGTCAGATGTCGTGCCTGCTCGGAGAAGTTGGACTCCTACATCAAAAAGGGTCTTTACGTCAACGACGCCGACATCTGGGAGGACGGACAGGGCGTCAAGTTCGTTGGTGGAGGCGACACCACCAGCGTGGCCATTCCTTTCGTGTTGAAATACTTGGACTCGGAATTGGCGGCCATGGGTATCAAGTTGCGGTACAACGTCCAGCCAAACTAATTGCATTGGTCTCGTTTCCCCGGAGCCGGAAACTAAGGCTACATTCGTCATAGTCGACACTAGTTATTTCAAAAATCGTCATTGTCACAAAATGCTGTAGGAATCCTGGCTATTTCTAGGAATGGTATAAAATACCGTCTTCGGAAGAAGAGACCATAGTGATTTAGTCTCCTACATGCTTTTCTTCTTTTCATATTATTCTCATATAAAAATCAATTAATGTCAATTCCTATCGTTGACGAACTAAATTATGAATTTGAACATCCATATTGGTATCATTCATTGATCACTTCTTCTTCTTCTCTCTGTTACCCTTTGGCACTCTAGCCAACCAGTAGAAGAAGATGGTGAAGATGATGTTGACTGCGATGAAACAGATGAAAAGACCGTAGTTTCTCCATCTCTCCGAGTACACAGCGTTCACAGAAGACAAGAAAGTATCCGTGGATGAGAGAGGACAGAATTGACAGGCGGAGGTGGCAGATTCGTCTTGCAAGTAACCACCAGCAGCTTGCTGATAATCTCTCATGTACTCACCACAGGTTTGTCCATCGAATGGCTCGAAGGAGACAAACTCTCTGGAGGTACACTCGACCCTGTTGTGAGCCAAGCCCACACTCAACATGGCTTGCACCAAGTATGTGAAGGGGTTGCATCTGTACATGAAAATCCAGAAACCAGGCAAGACATCGGGACCGGCCAAAACACCACAGAAGTTCAAACACATGATGAACAAAAGGTTAGCCAAGTTGGCAGCGTTTTGGTCTTGCTCGATGAAAGAAATGGTGAGCTGACCCAAGGTGGAACAGTAGATGTAGAAGGCAGTAATCAACAACCACATGAGAGCACCACGGCCGTGGACATCGTCACCGGCATTGTCGTACAATCCAAGAGGGTAGTACCAGCAGAAGAATGCCACAGTACCGACAACGAATTGGAAAGGAACCTCAGTAGTAATTTGAGCAGTGATGAAAGCACCCCAACTGAAAGTTCTCGATGGTGCTTCTCTCACCTCGTAGATTTCTCTCTGTCTGACGTAGTATGGCAACATCTGTTGCACCAAAGTGTTCATGGGGATGAAGAACATGAAAATCGAGAACATCTGGTTCTGCATACCTTGAATGGAGGTTCCGGCCTTGAAGAAAGAGAAACCGTTAAACAAAGACGAAGAAAACACCAAGAAAATCTTGGAGTAAATGTAGGTTGGGGTTCTCCAGTATTGTTGGAAAGTTCTCTTGGTCACGTAGAAGAATTGGGTCCAGAAAGGAGCAGCGTAAGTCAAGTCGGCATCTGGGTCCTTTTCTTCTGGTCGCTTCAGCAACTCTTGTTCCATTCTGGTCAATTCCTTGTCAACATCCTGGTATTCAGAAGAGTTTCTCCAAACTTCGAAGTAGTCTTGGGAAGCATGAGATCCAGGGGCTGCACCGACAACCTCCAACATCCACTCAGCAGGGTTAGCCTCCTTTGGACAAGGGTGGGCACCGTATTTCTCGAAATAGTCAATCAAGGTTTGACAGTTCTCACCCAAGTCACCAAAGTAGGCGGTTCTACCACCCTTTTGCAAGAACAACAAACGGTCGAACTCCTTCATCAAAATGGCAGAAGGCTGGTGAATGGTACACAAAATGGCTTGACCGTGGTCGGCCAACTTTCTCATCAACTTACAGATGGACCAAGCAGTTTGAGAGTCCAAACCGGAGGTTGGCTCATCCAAGAAAAGCAACAACTTTGGCTTAGCAACCAATTCGACACCAATAGTCAATCTCTTACGTTGCTCGACGTTCAAACCCTCACCGGCGACACCAACCAAGGCGTCGGCGTAGACGGACATGTCCAACAAGTCAATGATGTAGTCAACGTATTGATCCTTCTCTTCCTTGGTGACAGATTTTGGTTGTCTCAAGTAGGCGGAGAAAGTCAAAGCTTCACGAACAGTAGAGGTTGGCAAATGGATATCTTGCTGTTGACAGTAACCGATGGTTCTCTGGAAAGAAGAGTCCAAAGGCTTACCGTCAACCATTCTAGATCCATCGGAAATGACACCGGTGGTCACACGCTCAGACAAACAGTTCAACAAGGTGGTCTTACCAGCACCGGAAGCACCCATCAAGGCGGTAACTTGTCCTGGCTTGACCCAACCGTCAACATGATCCAAAATAACTCTTTGCTCAGATTTAATCTTCACCGAGTATGTCAAGTCTCTCCAGTGGAAACATCTACCCGTAGGCACGTCAACGCTGTTAGAGCTCGAGCTCGACTTCTCCTTCGAGCTTTCGAGGGCATCAGTAGTTCCGATCTTCTCGTTTGGCAAGTTGTTCTCAAGATCGTCAGCCTTAGCTTGTCTAGCCTCGCTCTCCTTCTTGACACGCTTCAAAGAACCGCGCAAGAACAAAGCGATTTCACCCTTTTGCATGGCACCTCTGTTCCATTCAATCAAGGCAACGTAAACACCCAAGAAGACAACGATGTAGGCGATGACGATACCAATGTTTCTCCACTTGTGCGAGTTGTAGTACTCGTAACTCTCGGCCACGTAGTCGGTACCTTGCACAATAGCTGAGCCGGCAACCGATCCGACGGTCGAACAAGTGTTGTAGATCGATGCTCCAGAATCGTAACCTGGACCAGAGGGAATGAACTCCGTACAAGTGAACTCACGGTCACAGAATTCATTGACCATCAACGACTCGAAAACGTAGGCCACAGGGTTGATCCATCTGATCCACTTAGACCAACCCAACATACTTGGCATTGGAATGACGAAACCAGTGAAGATAACCATGGCCAACAACACCGAGGTGGCTGGAGTCAAAGCACCGGCCAAAGAGTTGGAGACGGCACCCAAGGATCTGAACATATGCGACATAGTAAGCGTACAAAGAGCACAAGCAAACCAGTAGAAGAAGAATCTTCCGGGGTTTCTTCTGAAATTCACCATAAAGTAGAAGGGGAAATTAAAGAAGATGGACATGGCAAGCTTGGTGGGCAATTCGGACACAACTGACGCAAGAGCATCGGCGGCTGGACGGTAAAGGGCGTATTTCTTATGCTTTTCCACAATTGGACGACCTTCGTACAAGGACATGATTTCCAACAAGGAGGCAAAGGCATTGAACAAAACAGCGAAGAACATGGCGGCACCACGGTAGTAGAACTTACCGGTGGTACTCGGAAGATTGTAGAAAACGGAAGACAAAATTAAACCCATAACACCCTGGGCAATGACGGAAAACAATGTGATGGAAGGGTCACCTCTGGTTCTCTTGAAGTTTCTTCCCACAATGTATTTGACTTGCATACCGAAGGAGACGGTGTATGGGGACTTTGGAGAAAGGTTCTTGGATTGCTTGGCAACGTGAGATTCTCTGTACTGGTCACGAATCTCGCCAGTGGACACCTCGGCCAAGTAAGCGTCGATTTGCTTGGTCAACTCGGTGTACTCTGGGGAGGCACGCCAGTAGTCGGAAAACTCGACTGGGGTACGAGGAACCTTGTTCTCGAAGCCCTGGCGGACGATTCTCTCCTCGGGGTTGGTCAACGAGGTCAAGAAATCAGCGGTGGTTTGACGCTGAGGACAGTCGTAACCCATGTTGAGGAAAAAGTCCTTAGCCTTCTTGGTGGAACCGAAGAAGATCTGGTAACCCTCGTAAAGCACAATGACCTTGTCGAACAAGTCGTAGGCATCTTGAGAACACTGGTAGATAGCAATCAAGGGCGTGGCGTCCAAGATGGCAGCGGAGGTCTTCAAAGCACGGATAAACTCCAAAGCAGTGGCGGAATCCAAACCTCTGGTTGCGTTATCCCAACACTGGATGTTGGCACCACACAAGGAAGCCTCGGCGATAGACACACGCTTTCTCTCACCACCGGAAACACCACGGATGAAGTCGTTACCGACGTTGGTGTTACGGGTGTGGGACAAACCGTAGGTGGCCATGTACACGGAGGCCATGTGCTTGGCGTACTCCTCTCTGGAGACAGGACCTCTGTTGTGGGGAGTTCTCAATCTGGCGGCAAACTCAAGGGTGTCACCAACGGACAATTGAGGGAAGTGCACATCGGACTCGGCCGAGTACACCACGTCACCACGGTAGTGGGTCTCAATGTCCTTGGGGCTAAGACCATCGTAAGAAATGACGGACTCCTCACCAATGTTGTAACCGTAGGTGGTGGAAGCAATCGTCTTCAACAAGGTAGAACAACCGGAACCGGGACGACCCAAAACGACGGTCAACTCACCGGGGGAGAAGATACCGTCCATGGTCTTCAAAATGTCGAAATAACGGTCCTTGTCGCTTCTCATGAACTGAGAGTTGTCCTTGAAGTACTTGTAAATGGCATTGGTGACGGTGGGCTGATAGTCAGCGCCGGCAGCCACACCGTAGGCACGCAAGTTTCTGTAGGCGACACCGAGCTTGGAGGGCTTGTAGTACTCGGGGTCGGAGTCGAACAACTTTCTCATGTTCTTGACCCAGAACTTGGCGTTGAAGTTCTCGCTGTCCGGGTCCAAGGATTCGTCCACATCTTCGAATGGAGCGACACCGGGGACCTCGGTCATGTTGGTCAAGTACTTGATCAAGCCCTCGGAGGACTTCGAGTGCACGCTGTCACTGTGGGATATCGTGCGGGCCAAGTTGCGGATCTCGCCCGAGGCGCCGGCGCCGAAGCCACGATACTCGTTGAGGGAGGCCTCGTCGGAGTCTACTTCGGGCACGGGCTTGGGCCCAGTGTATTGCTCACCCGCGGTAACGAAGTCGTCATTACCCAAATGGGTGACATCGTCTTCACGAATAGACATGGCAAAGTATGGGGGAGAGAGTTGGGGAGCGTGGAAGTTATTATAATGTTGGTGCAATGGCCAGAAGCGGACCATGCAGCGCACAGGTCCCGGCCGCTGGCCGGTGGTGCGCACGGGCCTGCACAATCGCCGCAAGGCCCCGGATATAGCCCCAATGAGGCAACGTTCCCTCGGTTGCCCCCAGCATCTTCTCGCAAAAAAGAAACTTCGCTCCGTATAAGAGATCTAAACGAGCAGTGCGAGGCCACTGTCATGTGAGGCTGTGCGCGGCTACGCCAAGTCAGATTTGGCCCGTGACCGGGTCTTTGGTAAGCAAGGAATTAGACCGGAGAGATAAATCACGGGTCGGCATCAGGAGATTGGATGAATTCGGAACCGGTCGGGAACGGTTCTGATCAACAATGCAACATAGTTTGACACGATACAAACCGACATGACAATAGGACCACGTACCAATGAGACAGTACGCCCAACACGACAATACGAATAGGATACGAACAGACGTAAGCAAAGAGCAACATAAGAAATCTATGGTGAAAACACAAAAAGCCTCAAGATAGTAGTGGAGTACAAAACCTACAGTGTGAATGACTACAGCCGGCAACGAATCACGGGCCCCTGATAACTAGATGTTCTAAAATAAGCTCGTGATGGGCAAGATTAAATCCGCTAGTTGATCCGCAACTAACGATCGTTTCCGGTTTGCCACATCCGGTGTCGCGTTTTCGGTCTATCTCCGTGCGCAGAAGAAGCTGGGGACGCGCATGCAACCGCCGGCCGCTGCAGCCTTGGCATGTGGCCCGTGCTCCTACGCCCGTATGCTATTCAGAGATTTTCTCCGGTGTACGGTGGAAATCGGACTAATGACTGCACCCTGCGGATAAACCCGACCCGTGCCACATGTCCTGCCCCGGCCCAACGTTCTAAACACCGCGTTCACAACATTCCATCAAAACAGTCCATCGTACAGCCGTCGTACAGCACATCCTAACATCTCGTAATCACATCATGACATCTCTAGCCTCGCATCAAAACATTGCACCTAACCATCGCGCCAAAACACAACACCAAAACACCGCACCGAACATTTCTCTCTGCCCCGTAGTCCATCGCGTCACATGACCGCGCACGTGCAACGTAAACACCGCGACATCAGCTCCACCCAAACACTTAGACACATTAATGGCCCTGATGCCCAATCGTCTCCTCGACTTTGTCGAAGGTTTTTTCAATGTTCCGGGAAAAGATGAAATCAGGTGTATCAATCCAGAGTCGCCTGTGCTTTCCAATTTCCTTCAATCGCCCCACCCAGATGCCCTATACGCCGTGGTTCACGGTACGGAGTACCTGTGGGCGCTGGAAATCTCCCAAGTTCCGCTGAAATTCACCTCGCTTTTGGTCCTCATCAAGCAAGTTGGGCCGTTGCTGGACCAGGAACCTCTTCTTGCCCAGATCCAGGTTTTGAACATCCCTCAACCACACCCCGTGACATCAAATCAATCTGATTCAGAAATCTCAGATCTACCTTCAGATCCATCCCATCAACCCGTCCAACCAGAACTGTCTGGCCAATCCCATCCTGATCTGTCCAGATCCGTCCAATCCTTCGATTCCTATGACCAGATCAAGAACATGTTGGCCTATGCCATCACCCCATACTTCGACTACGTTGCCCAAACCGAGTCCCTGGACTTGGCCAGCTCCGCATCTTTCTCCAGCACGAAAAAGAAGTTCAACGAGCTTGCAATGTCGCTCACACACCTCAAGCAGCGGTTTGCCGTCCCCGACTTGCTCGTATCGGTACCTCCTAAACTCAGAGAGATCTTGGACCGGCCCGATGCGGCTCAGGACCAGGACCTCATCGCCGACTCGGCCTTGTTGAACGAATTGACGAAAATCGTCAACACCTGGATTGGCCAGATCCAGGCCATCACCAGCATAACTCGAAACCCCGCCGAGGGCGAGTCGATTCAGAACGAGGTGCAGTTTTGGTCCGTGCTAGAAGCTGCCCTCACGTCGCTCAAAGAACAGGCGTCCAGACCGCAAATTAAGTGTGCCATCGACATTTTGAACGCGGCCAGGCGGTTCCAGACAACGCTAGCGTTCCAGAACAACCTCGGAATTGCCGAAAAACTCGAGGAAACAAAGTCCTACAACGTGTTGCTCAAGGACCTCCCGCTTTCGGACCTTGCATTCTCTAAGGACAACAACGTGACCATTGCTGGATTAGACCAGACGGTGGAGGTCATTTTCAGCCACCTTAAACGGTGGAAAAATCTGAGCTCGTTCCCGTTGGGTCGCATGATCGAACTAATAGAGCTCTTGCTCGAAGAGATCGGCCGCAAACTCGCCCAGGTGCTAGCGTCCATGGAGCTCATGACCGTTTCCCAGTCACAATTCGAGGCCGTTTGCGGCAGCGAATTGCCAAAGCTTTTCGACACTGTGGAGGTCAATGTCAAGTTCATGGTAAATGTTTTGCGTGAGCTCATGAGAAAAAGACAAGACAGATTCATGGCCGTGAGAATCACCCTGGTTACACTCGACTCATTGAAAGAACGTGTCGAGCTGATTCAAAACCTACGGAGAAATCACGAGGCTCTCATCCAGGGCCTCCAGCATTTAGACGAGTCTGGAGCTCAAATCGACGCCATCTCCGTGGCGTTCAGCAAACACATTGCGCCTGCACTACCTTTTGATCTCTCTAAGTCGGCCACTTCTCTTTGGGAAAGCAACCAAAGTCTATACCAGGCGGTATACGTCAAGGTGCTGGATAATTTACGGTTCATTGTCAACCGCAAATTTGACGAGTGTGCATCTTTCAGCGAATATTGCAGCTTGATGTTAAAGTTGCTTCGTAACGAGCCCAAAGGGAGCGCAAATACGGTCAGCTCATTGTTAGATGATAAGCACAGACTCAGTATTCTCGATTATGCCCAAGATGACATTTCCAAACTCTTAGCATTGTCTTACAAAACGCAACAGGAAATTGTCAATCTGCACACCAACAGTGGTATCTCCAGTCTTCTTTGGGAGCTCGAGGTAAGAAGCAAAATTGAATACTACTTTGAGTATTTGGGCATTTTTCTCGGCGACGACTGGAAGAGATACTCTACGGGCTCCAAAATCGAAAGCGAAACGGAAGCTTACCTCAAAAAGGTCAATTTGGACGACACAGTGGCCCTGTGGGTCGATCTAGCTACAAAGAAAGTGGCGGAAACCACAAACTCCGGAGATGTTTTGCGCGTGGACCACGAAGAAAACTCCAATGTTAAGTTGGTCGTCAACTACAACGACGAGCTTTTTTCTTTGGTGAAAGAGGCTGAGACTCTACTTGGAGAAGGATTTGAAGTTCCTGTGAACGTGCAAATACGACTCGATCGCATCAAAGTTTTATACCCAATAGTTCAATCTCTCATTGAACACTTGGATATCTTCGAGGCAATTCTGCGCAATTCACACGAAAAGTTTCATTTTCTTCTCGAGGTTCAAATCCAATCTCTCTTCATCGAGTTGCAAACCATAATGGCTATACTGTGGAGCCTGATCACCCTGGAGATTGATATCCGTGAAAACGGAGAGCTTCAACTTGACGTGATCTCCGAACACTCCAATTTGGGCCTCATCAAACACTTTCAAGATGGTGTTCACAAATTGCAGAGTCAACACAACATAATTCAAAGAACCGTGGAATCTATCTATTCCGGTTTTTTGCTAGAGCTCAGAACGTGCGAGTACAACAGTCTCGAAGTTTCAAAGGTTATTGAAAGTATTCAAGAATCAATCTTGTCCATCACAAGATCCGAATTCTCAAATTTGACTAAGTTCATCCTGGCGGTGAACGAGGATCTTGCGCTCGAGCTTTCACAGAGATGCGTTTCAGAGCTCGAACAACTCGGCGCGTTCATTACTGGACTGGAGCAAAGCTCAGCAGGACCAAGATTCCCTACGGCTATTCACACGATTTCTATGGAAAATGACGCATTTTTCATTTACCCTTCTCTCGAAGCGACGAAAGCGAGATGGATTGAGGCCGTTGACACCACGTTGTGTTTAATGGCATCCCAAAAAAAGTTGTTCACCGTGGATAAAGGCGAATACTTTGAGGATGATGTCTCTTCCAGTTATTCTAGTGCTGTATTGGATGTGATGAACACAATCGATGGTCGGTATCAGGCCGCAAGAGCATACTACCAGAAATGGCAGCTTCTCCAAGAGTTATTCGCAAAGCAGCCCAGCATTGAGTCTTTATTTGACTCCGGGGTGTCACAAGAGCTGATCTCATCGTGGCTCAAAATTATGGACGACTCGTTCGGTCTAAGAAAACTCTTTGATGGGCAAGAGTCTTTTCATATGGACGATGTTATGCAGATCGAGTTTGGCAGGATTCAGCCGAAAGTCGTCGAAAGATTCAACTCCTTTTTCAAAGCCTTGGGCCAGGCTTTTGCAGCAAAGATTAAAACTGTGAGTTCTGGCTTGCTCGAGCAACTAGTCAATGCCCTCTCCATCCTCAACTCAAGCATGCGCCTCGAGGGAGACTCCATGAGCGTTCTCAAGTATGTCAGCGAGCTTTACAAGCTCGATGCTCAACGAAGCAGCTGGAGTCTGCTCTTGCGGCAAATAGGTGCTTGTCAACTGCTCATGTACAGACAAAGCATCAGGTTCGAAAGTGATTGGGTGTACTCTGAGCAGCTTGAAAACAAAATTTCAAATGCTGAAAGTCTCATCGATCAACGGTTGCAGTCCGTATCCAACAACTTTGACACAATCAGCTTAAAGTTCAAAAACGAATGGTCTCGTACAAAGCAACTCTGCGAAACATTCAGAGCCGATTGGGAGACCAAGAGACCCTTGACTGCGGACTTGACGCCTGTCTCAGCTTTGAAAGTTTTGGCAAGGTTTAAGTCTCAGAGCAACGACTTGAAAAGCCAAGTCGAATTACTTTCTCAGATAGCTGTTGCTTTGGAGATCGATCATCAAGACGATATCGACACAATGGGCTCCATTCAGATCGATATCGATGAGATGAAAGAGGTTTGGACAGCATTGCAAAGTTTATGGGAAGCTCTTGAAAGCATCAAAACACAGAAATGGCTGGAAACAAACGTCCGAACATTGAAGTCTCAGCTTGAGAAAGTCAACGCGGACTCCAGAAACTGCTCACATACCATTCGGCAGTACTCGGCCTTTGAAACACTTCAAAGTGACGTCAAGGGCTATCTCTCGAAAATCAATCATCTTTCGGAATTGAAGAGCGATGCCATTAAGGACAGGCACTGGGAGCAGATATTCAATCTTGTTGGGCTCAAAAGCAAAGCGAAAACATCGATTTTGGTTGCTGATGTCATGAGCATCGACTTCGAAGTCTACTCGAATGTACTTCTGAACATAATTTCACAAGCGAATGCCGAGCAGCTAGTGCAAGACAGTCTTGATGCAATCAAGAACGAATGGACTTCGATTGTATTCGAGACGTTTGACTACGGTGGAAAGTGCCGCTTGATAAAAAATTGGAACCAGTTGTTCGAGCAGTGCTCCGCCAATCTCAACACATTGGAGAGCATTAAGAACTCCAATTTCTCCGGCCAGTATGAGAGAGACAGAGACGAGCTCGAGCAAAAGATCAACGACATCGAGGAACTCTTGAACGTTTGGATCAAAGTCCAAAGACAATGGGTATATCTCGATGGGATCTTTGGTTCCAGCAACGAGATCAAAAGTTCGCTTCCACTCGAGTCAGCGAGATTCAACAACATCACATTTGAATTTATGAATCTTTTGAAAAAGACTTCCTCGATAGTCTTGGTATGGGACGTCTTCACCGTCAAGGATATTTTCAAATCCATGCTGAAAAACTCCGATTCTTTGGATAAGACCATCAAGAGTTTATCGCACTATCTCGATAATCAAAGAGAGAGTTTCCCACGCTTTTTCTTCATGGGCAACGAAGATTTGCTCGAGCTTTTAGGAAGTGGAACGAACATTCAGCAGATCAACAAGCACATCAAGAAGATGTTTGCTGGCATTGCATCTCTAGTGCTCGAGAAAAACTCCTCCGAAATCGTGTCCATCGTCAGCTCTCAAGGCGAAGTTGTGCAACTTGATAGCCCCGTTTCGCTCATAAAGCATCAAGAATTGAGTCAATGGCTCACGGTGCTTGAAAATGAAGTCAAGGAGACACTTTCGAGTCAAGCCTGCAAGGCTGTATCCGAGTTGCAGTCGGTGAAGTCTGGCGGGGAGATGAAATCATTTCTCGAAAACTTCGTGGGAAAATATCCGTGCCAGGCTACGAGCATAGCCTTCCAAGTCCACTTCACCCAGAAAGTGACTAGCAATGAAAACCAAGCTGAAACTTTGGCCTTGTATAAGGAAATATTGGCGGCTTTATCGTCTTTGGCTGCAAGTCAAGATTCTGCGCTCGAAGTCTTGAAGCTAAGGTCGGTCATTGTTGAGTTGATCCATCATCGTGATGTCATTCTTCAATTGTCGAATTCCGAGGAGGCCGAAAGAAGCTTGTTACTCAGCTCGCAACAGCTATACTTTTGCCACCCTGAAGCTGAAAACCCCATCGAACGCATCAAAGTCAAACAAGGTAGTTTGGAGTTTGCCTACGGGTTTGAATATCAGGGCGTGGCAGAAAGGTTGGCAGTCACTCCTCTTGTCAGCAAGTGCTTCCTCGCAATGTCGCAGGCTATTGCGCAAAAGCTTGGTGGATCGCCCTTCGGACCTGCTGGAACGGGTAAAACAGAATGCATCAAAGCTTTGGGTCTCAATTTGGGCCGCACAGTCTTGACGTTTTGCTGTGACGAGACATTCGATTTCCAATCGATGGCAAGAATCCTCTTGGGTGTGAGTAAGGTTGGATGTTGGGTTTGTTTTGACGAGTTTAACCGTCTTGACCCAAAAACACTCAGTGCCATTTCGTCGGAAATCGAGCATATTCAGAGCGGTCTTCGTAACCAAAAACAAGTCAGTGTCTTCGGAACGCCGATCCTGGTCCATAGCGACACGGGCATTTTCGTGACCATGAACCCAGGATATGTGGGCAGAAACGAGCTTCCTGACAACTTGAAGAAACTTTTCAATGCGTTTTCGATGGAAAGGCCCGACAGTGAGAAAATCACCGAAGTTCTCTTGACATCCTACGGCTTCACAAACTCGGGCGAGCTCTCGTCTTCTTTAGTTCCCTTTTTCGCTCAAGTGGAGCAGAAAGTGAGCAAACAAACGCACTATGATTTCGGATTGAGAGCATTGAAAAGCATCCTTAACAGTGCTGGAGCTATCAAGAAGAGGCATTCGGACGAAGACCAATCCCCTTCAACCGAGCATCAGATCATTCTGGCTGCGCTTTCCGAGACAATCAGACCGAAGCTCGTCAAGAACGATGAGATTGAGTTTGAAAAGCTTTTTTCTGAATTCTATCCGGAACAGAAGATATCTTTGAGTTCCACTGCGCTATTCGAAGAAGCCGTGAGGAAGGAAGGCGAAAATCATGGCCTCCTGATAACTCCCGAAACTGTAAGGAAAGCAGTCCAGATCTCGCAGATCGAGGATGCACATCATGGGTTCATGTTGGTTGGTGAGTCTGGTTGCGGTAAATCTACCGTATTGGACCTTGCTCTTCACGCATTGGAGGTTGTGAAGAAATCGAAGTACGAGAAAGTCGTCATTGATAGCAAGGTGATTCCCAAGAATGTCCTCTATGGATCGTTGGACCCAATTACCAGAGAATGGACAGATGGTATTTTGACACAGATCATCAGAGCAAAGCGTGCCAACTTGAAGGGAGAGGCACTTGTCTCCACATGGGTGATCTTCGATGGTGACATCGACCCAGAGTGGGCAGAGAACTTGAACAGTTTGTTGGACGACAACAAGTTGTTGACTTTGCCGAATGGTGAGCGTCTAGAGCTTCCGGACAACATGAGAATTGTGTTCGAAGTTGATAGTCTCAGATTCACCACCCCGGCGACAATCAGCAGATGTGGAATGGTTTGGTTTGACGCCTCGTTAGTGTCAAGCGGCTCGATTTGGAGAAAAAGAATGTTTGACTTACAGAGAGATGCTTCGATCCTCCCAGACCATGGCGACTACCTTCAAAGAGAGCAAAACAAAGACCTTCTTCAAAAGATAATTGAATTGACTTTGACAAAGGTTCTGGACGATGTTTTGAACAAGTTGAGCGACTACGCATCGTCGTTTACGCATATCATGCCGTTCAGCCAGCACAGACTAGGGGCTGGTTTCCTTAGCCATTTCAAGATCATGGTGTCAGAATTACTCGAGTTTCAGGTCTCCAACGATACTGTTGGCGATCTTGAATTATTTGTTCGGAAAACGCTCTTCATGTCGTTTCTCTGGGCAATATCTGGTGACTCGGAATTGGAAATGAGGGAAAAGACGAAAACGTTCTTGTCGCAACTACCTCTATTCGCTGATTTGGATGTCCCAGAGAATGTTTACCAGTGTAAAGTCTCTCTTTCAGACTTTGAGTGGAGCTCATGGCAAGACTTGGTGGAATACGTGGACTTGGAGCCACACCAAGTCCTCGAAGCTGGCTCAATTGTTCCCACTGTTGACACCGTTATTCATGAATCTTTGATTCACGGAATCGTGAATAAGCACTCGCCCCTTATTCTTTGTGGGCCACCAGGTTCAGGAAAAACTATGACTTTATTGAAAGCACTCAGAAGCTCACCCGATTTGGACATGATAACCCTCAACTTCTCGAAGGACACCACCCCCGAAACACTCTTGAGGTCAATTGAACAGCATTGTGAGTACCGTAAAACGACTCATGGCACGGTTCTAGCTCCAAAAGTCCATGGGAAATGGGTAGTGGTTTTCTGCGATGAGATTAACCTACCTGCTTCCGACAAGTACGGCACCCAGAGGGTCATTTCTTTCATGAGGCAACTTGTGGAGCATGGCGGATTCTGGAGGCCGTCGGACCTTTCTTGGGTTTCACTCCAGAACATTCAGTTCGTGGGAGCATGTAACGACCCAAACGACCCTGGCAGAAACCAAATGCCTGAGCGCTTTATGAGACATGTCACCTTGGTGATGGTCGACTATCCTAGCAACGAGTCTATGCAAGTGATTTACGAGACATTCAACTCAGCAGCTCTCAAGTGTGTTCCAAACCTTCGCAGCTTTTCAAGTGCTGTCACCAACGCAATGTTAGCTGTGTACAACTCTACAAAAGATGAGCTCAACACAAGCAAGAGAGCACACTACATTTACTCTCCAAGAGAAATTTCAAGGTGGTGCAGAGGCATTTTGGGAACCCTCCTTTCCTTTACCTGCAACAACTTGGGTGATCTTATTCGTCTCTGGTACCATGAAGGTTTGAGGCTCTTCTATGACCGACTCGTCAGTGACGACGAGAAACAGTGGTGCAAAGACCTATTCAGACAAGTGGCGGAACAACACTTCCCCAATAACAACTTGGACGTTGCCATGAAGTGGCCGGTGTTGTACTCCACATGGCTTACTGGTCAATACGAATCCGTGAGCGAGAACAATTTAGTACCTTTCGTGAGAGAAAGATTGAGAGTATTCAGCGAAGAGGAGCTCGATGTCGATTTGGTTTTGTTTGAGGACATGCTTGACCATGCTCTCAGAATAGACCGAGTGCTCAGACAGCACCAAGGTCATATGATCTTGGTCGGCCCCAGCACAATCGGTAAGTCAACCTTGACCAAGTTCGTTGCTTGGATCAATGGTATGAAGCTCGTGGAGTTGAGTGTGCATTCCAAGTACACGATTTCAGAGTTTGAAAACACATTGAGAGAACTCTTAATCGGCTGTGCAAAAGGTGAGGAGACTTGCTTCTTGATCGATGAATCGAGTATTCTCGAAACTTCCTTCATTGAGCGGATGAACTCGCTCTTGGCCAACTCAGAGATCCCAGGGTTATTTGAGGGCGAGGATTTGGACAATTTGAAAAAAATTTGTCTCTCAGAAGCCAACACACAAGGCGTGATTCTAGACAGCGAAGATGAGCTCTTCGAGTGGCTTTCCAAAGCCATTCTGAGCAATCTTCACGTCATTTTCACCATGAACGAGTTGGAGAGCAAAAACTCTCCGCAAATCAACTCCTCGCCGGCATTGTTCAACAGATGTGTTTTAAGTTGGATGGGTGAGTGGTCGGAGGCATCGCTCCGTATAGTTGCAGACAACATGGTATCCAAGCTTCCATTGGACCAGTCTGACTATGTGGCTCCAGACTCTCTCCTGCTCAAAATTGATCGGCCAGTTGTGACTTTCAGAGATGCTGTGGTAGCGGTGTTGATCAACTTTCATCAATCAGCGTGTGCTCTCACGTCGTTTGCTGCTCCGAAGCCATTCACCAATTTGGTCAAGCTTTTTGGAGAGCTATACAACAAATCTCAAACCGAACTCGAAGATAATCAGAGACACACAAACATTGGTCTCGATAAGCTTCGCGAGACCGTGTTGGAGGTGACCGAGATGAAGAAGCTTTTGTCTGAAAAGAGAGAAATTTTGACTCGGAAGGACGAAGAGGCTAAGATGATGCTCAATAAGATGATTGTGGAGCAGAACGAGGCCGAGAGAAAACAAGAATTCTCCATTGCCGCAAAGGCAGAGCTCGAAAAGCAAGAGGTGGAAATCAACAACCGTCGTGCTAAGGTCATGGGCGATCTCGAGATTGCCGAGCCGGCCGTTCTTGAGGCACAGAGAGGGGTGCAAAATATCAAGAAACAACACCTCACCGAGATGAGAAGCATGTCGAACCCTCCTGCTGCCATCAAGATGGCCATGGAGTCTGTGTGTATCCTTCTTGGGTACGACGTCAGCACATGGAGAGATGTCCAGCTCATTGTCCGGAAAGATGACTTCATCACCAGCATTGTGTCTTTCGACAACGAAACACAACTCACTACAGACTTGAGGCAGTACATGGAGCAGGTGTATCTTTCCCGGGATGACTACAACTACGAAACCATCAACAGGGCAAGTAAAGCGTGCGGGCCCTTGCTCCAATGGGTCATTGCTCAATTGCGATACTCGACGATTTTAGAGAAGGTGGGCCCATTAAGAAACGAGGTTGACGCGTTGGAAAAGTCGGCGATGAAGTCAAGGGCCCAGCTCATTGCAATTGCAGAAATGATTGAGGAGTTGGAGCAGAGCATCGAAGACTACAAGATCAAGTACAGCGAGGTGATTCGAGATGCCGAGAGAGTCAAGACGGAAATGTCCCAGATCGAGCAGAAAGTGCAAAGAAGTATGACATTGATTGACAACTTGACGAAAGAGCGCCAGAGGTGGCAGCTCAGCATCAAGACTTTCGAGCAAGGAAGGTCTCGTTTGGTTGGAAACGCCATTCTCGCTTCAGCGCTTGCCACATACGCCGGCGAACAGCCCCAGTCTAAGCGGCTTCTGTTGATTTCGCAATGGAAGGAGAGATTGCAAGAGTGTGGCATTCAGTTTGACGGCTCTTTGTCGTTATCCTCGCTTTTGACCAATGCATCCGAGCTTGCAACATGGAAGCAGAGCGGTTTGCCCGATGACCAATTGTTTGTGGACAATTTCGCCATCAAAACATGGTGTGAATTTCCGTTCATTGTTGACCCTACAGGTACTCTTCCATCTGTGTTGGAGTCAGCTTACCAACCCAAGAAGTTGGTTGTCACCAGCTTCCTACACGACAACTTCAATAGTGTGATGGAGGATGCACTCAGGTTTGGAGGTGTGATTTTGGTGCAAAATGCCGAAAACTATGATCCGGTTCTCGACCGGGTGATACGAAAGGAGGTGACGCATCTAGGAGGACGAAAGAGCATCAAATTTGGCTCCAAGGTGTTGAGAATCCTGGACGATTTGAAGATCCTTCTATACACCAAGGACGCTGGCTACAAGATTCCTCCGTTCTTGAAGGCTAGAACCACCACCTTGAATTTCTCGGTGACCCGGGACAACCTCGAAAACCAAGTTTTGAACATTTCATTGGAGAGTTCGAAGCCAGATCTCCACACTAAACGGAATGAGCTTATTGCCTTGCAAAGTGAGTACAACGTTCGCCAGCTTAACTTGCGGCAAAAGCTCCTCTCGACATTGAACGAGGTTAAAGGGACTATCTTGGACAGCGATGACACAATCATATCCCTCGAGCATCTCGAGAAGGAGTCTACTGAAATTGATACAAAGATGGCCGAAAGTGACGAAGTGATGAGTACGGTCAACGACGTCCGGTCGTTCTTCACGATCCTCGCCGGTCACCTGACGAGAATCTTTGCTGTTCTTGAGGCGTTTGCTGCAAAGAACCGCTTTTACAACTTTTCATTGGCTGGCTTCATTGATATCTTCCGAAATGTGCTCAGCTCTCTGACTTTGACCGATACGGCGGACATTGTGCGCAATTTATACAGCCATATATGCTCTGGGCTCTCTTGTACGTTCCAGGACGTCGACCGGATGGCATTTTTTGTCAGTTTAGCGTCCGTGTCTCAGTCTATTGAAATTGACTCAAAGGTGGAGATCGGATTGCGCAAACTTCTCAAGTCCAATGGTGTGTTGGACGAAGAAACATTACGGAATGTCTTCGATTTCTGTTTGCCTTCAACTGTTACCGACATTAAGAACAACTGGAGCAGTGTTGTGGAGCAGAAGAAGGATGATGAAGCGTTTGGTATCTTGGCCACTGTGGTCGAGGATATCAACACGAACGGCTTCTATGATGCACTTTCTCTGTACTACACCAAAGCGCTCGGAGTCCTGGAGCTGAACTTCAGCTTTTTGGAATTGGACAAGGCTGACAAGAGACCCCTCTTGCTTTGCTTGTCTGAAGGGTACGACGTCATGACCAAATTGCAGGCTTCGGCCAACTTCTTCCAAGCCGAGCTTCTCAATGTCTCCATGGGTACGGAAGAAGGAGTAGAGTTTGCCAATGCTGCATTGGATGATGCCAAAGCTCACGGCAAATGGGTGTTGTTACAAAACATACATATGGCCTCTGGATGGCTCACGCAGCTCGAATCTGTGGTCTCTAACGGTCCATTCCACCACAATTTCCGGGTATTCATGACCTGCTCTTTGGATTCGTCAGATATTCCAAGCGGACTCATCGGTGTTTCCAAAGTGGTCACGATCCAGAGTCAGCCCGAATGGAAGAGGATTCTTCTGGAGACCTTCCATTCGATAGCATCTACGGGAGATTCTGTACGGCTTCACGTTTTCTTCTTGGTGAGCTGGTATCATGCTACAATTGTGGAGCGGCTCAAATACGTGCCAGTCTCCTTCAAGTCGAGATACGACATCACGGAGGTGGATGTGTATGCTGCAGCATTTGCAATCACTGCAATTTTCGAAGATTCTGGCCGTGTGACCGAAAAGAACGTTCCGTGGGCCGAAATCGCTTTCCGGGTAGGTGAAATTATCTATGGAGGCAAAATTGCCAACAGAGAAGACTCGAACTACTGCTCAGAGTTAGCGAAGAGACTATTCTGTGCCGAATCTTTCTCGCAAGATTTTAACTTGACGGGGTCCTCAGACATGAAAGTGCCACCTCCAGAAGCTACAACCGTTGCTGGATACCTGGAATGGATCGACAAGTTACCGGGGAGTGTTCCTCTTGAGTGGGTTGGACTACAAAATACTGTGAGGGAAGAAGTGAAGCAGGAAACCGGAAAGGCAGTTGCCCAAACGGTGGTCGAAATAATGGAGTGAAGTGTATGATTAGAAGAGAGCAATAGCACAAGATAGTATGAGAATGAAGGTGTAAGAATACTATTGTGAGATGGTCAGTGCACTCTGGCGTTTTTGAGCCAACACGGATGCG
The DNA here is from genome assembly GCA_030563105.1 of Metschnikowia lopburiensis (nom. inval.). Taxonomy (NCBI): domain Eukaryota; kingdom Fungi; phylum Ascomycota; class Pichiomycetes; order Serinales; family Metschnikowiaceae; genus Metschnikowia; species Metschnikowia lopburiensis (nom. inval.). Next base: position 87,750 of record JAKUBC010000022.1, read on the forward strand.
AACGCCAACCTACCTAATTTATTTTCATTCATGCTTCTTATTAAAAGTTATACACATTGTACACGCATCTACTCGTCGTCTTCTTCCAAAGTCTGAGCAGCAATACGGTCCAAATCTCTTTGACCGTTTTGAGAGATTCTTCTACCACCCTTTGGAGAGATCTCAAGGACACCGATCTTCTCCAAGGCTTGGAGGACTCTTCTGTTGACGGAACCAGAAGCGTCGGCGTGCTTTTGTGGTCTGAAACCTCTGTTGATAGCACCACCGTACAACTTGTTCAACTTACCGACACCAACTTGCTTTCTCAAGTAGATGTGTCTGGCAGCAGAAGCAGCTCTCTTGTAGAACCAAGTCTCGGACTCTTGTGGAGGCAACTCGTTACCGGCAGAGGTCTTGACGAGCTCAACGTAACCTGGAACCTCCAACTTACCTTGACGTTGCAAGAACTGAGCGTAAGCGTTGATAAAGTCTTGAGCTGGAACGTCTCTGGGATGTTAGTATGGGCTGAGAATGGGCGTGGACTCGTGGTGTGAAGATTGGGCTGTAGCTGGGGAGTATTTGTGGATTTGTGTTGTTGGAGGTGAAATTTCAAAGGACGGAAAGCTTCGAATTCAGGAAGCTTGGAAGGACGTGGTTTTCGGATATGGATATGCCACAGCACCGTGTCGATGGACTCTTCAGTTGTAACGATTCATTAAGACATACCTGACGGAAACACCTGGCATCTTGTCTGATGTGATATGGAGTGAGAAATACGTAGTAAAATTTTCTTTCGAGGTTGGGCAGCGTGAGAATTTTCTGGGCCTGCATGGGAGCGCGCAAACAGCAGTCACCTGGGTCAGGTGAGCGCGGCCGTGTGCCGGAGCGACACCGGACTGACACTAGTAATGGTGATTTGCAGCAAATGATAATACAAAATAATGGCTATCTTTGAAGATTAAAGCTTTAAGTCTCAAATGCTACATTCGTATGAATTTTTTCAGGCAAGTGTATTGAAGGCAGTGGTGGGCTCCCAATACTTATCTGTCTGACTACTGAGACCACTGAGATGGAGACTTATACAAAGACTCCACTCATATTATCATGATCAAGTGTCATGATTGAAATTCGAGTTTGGATATTTATTGTAGCTGTGACATGCAAGTCAATCAATACATTCCATGGCAAGGGCACTGACTTACGCTCTCCAGTCAAGTGACATGCTTTTTGACCTTTCGATATAGTACGCCATTGTAAATAACATTCTATCAGTGAACGTTACCAGATTATCTTATATCATGAATTGAAAGACTACAGCTTGTTACACAGAACCGTGGATTAATGACATTAAAGAGTGCTAACTTAGACCTTGAAACCTCTGGAGTTTCTCTTACCTCTAGCTCTCTCGAACTTTCTACCCTTGGACAAGATTCTTGGAGCCTTGTTCTTGTGTGGGCCGAAACCGAAGTGTCTGACAGCCTCTCTAGACTTTCTTGGGCCTCTGACGATGACGGTGTTCTCACCCTTTGGAGCTCTCAAAGCCAATTGGTCCAAAGTGATGGCCTCACCACCAGCCTTGGCGATTCTAGCCTTGGCACCGGCAGTGAATCTCAAAGCGGCGACGGTGACCTTGGGGGTCTCCAACAATCTGAGGTCGTCGGTAACGGTACCAACAACGACAACGGTCTTGTCACCACCGTCCTTCTTCAAGACCTGGTTGATCTTGGAGAGAGACACTGGAGGTCTGTTGATCTTGGACAAGAACAAAGATCTCAAGACAATCTTGTTGAACTTAGCGTCGGTACGACCTGGTTGTTAGTACTAATCCATTTCTGCTCCAAGACGCACACAAAAGTGCACTCGCAGAAAACCCAGCGGAATCACCCGACTGGGACCTGATTGTCTGCCTTCTTCTCTTACTCCAGCTTCCGTGGCCGGATCGTTCAAGAACCTGTAAGGGAACTGAGGAAGAAAACTCAAAGATGTCGACTTTTGAAGAAATCGAAATCAGAAAAAGTCGGGATCCGACGAGTCAGCCGAACGAAGTCTTGCCTTCTGTACTTATGTCCAAGCACGACAAGATGTCGGCCACCCAAGCGGGAATAAGATGAAAAACAGACGCCCAGGGCGTTGGCGGTTCCGATGGAACCCATGTGGCTTGGAAGCGGTTCAAACTGGGATATACATACGAGCCAAGTAAGTGTACAACTTGACCAAGACGTCCAAGTAGACGTTCTTGGACTTAGGAGCCTGTCTGTTGGAAACTCTGACGTGTTGCTTCTTGGTGTGGTCTCTACCCATTTTGATTGATGAAGAAAAGGTGGAAGAATTTTTTTTTCGCAGAGGAGTTTTTCTGCGTGTGGTGAGCCGGCGATGCGCGCACGTGCGCCAGGGCACAAGCCCGCAGTCACAGCAGGGACTCCACTCCGATAAACTCGATTCATCAAACTCAGTACTTTATGTGATTTACACTTTGTCACTAGTAAAATTGTCGATCATTACAGTCACTTCTCAACCTGTTACGTATTTTTTGCTTTTCCGACTTTGGTCTCTAGTCCACTTATAGTAATCAAGAGTCGCACTCCATCATACTTACAGGCTCTCCACACTTAAGACTTCATGCTCAGAAGCTTCTGCACCACCGCCAGGCGCAATGGCCGTGTCCTCCCCAAATTCGAAACTCGAGAGCAGCTCGGCAAATTCCTCCAAACTCCAACTGCAAAAGTCCGCGATGTGCTCCCAAAAGTCATTGCCACGGTAGATTCAAAGGTGGTCCGCAAGATGCTCCGGCTTTCTGGGTTGAACGCTGACATCTCGCCGGAACAGGAGCAGAAATACATTTCTGCGCTCAATACGCAGATTGCGTTCTTGAACAACATCTCCGACTCGGACATTGATGATCTTTCGGCCGAACATGTGGGCAGTGATGTCTTCCGGCTCATAGTTTCCGATCATCGTCCGGGGAAACCTCTCACTCTCCAGGCATTGCTCTCACAGGTTGAGGAAAACAACGCGCGGGAATTGGCAGAAGCGGACAAGTTGGATTTCAGGAAGTATCTCCGAGCCAGTGTGTCGTTGAAGAGTTAGGATGGAAGTCTCTGGTAGACTGACCTGAAGGTCTGGCAATCAAGCTAATGACGTCGACCGTCAATAATAATTTGATTCATATCGTCGATGCTGATTGTCAATGATGATCGTCAATCTTAATTCAATATTAATCGCGAATAGTCCATCTGTCATCTGCATTGTCTATCTCAATCACGTTAATTATGTCGCCCGGGGAACTCTGGAGTCCATGCACATACGGTCTGGAACCTCAAGCTCAAAGAGATTGTGCAAGATGCTTTTGAGGTTCGTCAACTCCTTGGTTCCCTTGGAAACTGCATCCACATTGGCGCCCTTGGGAAACGTGATGTACGCCTTGACCTGGAACGTGTTGGACTCGTCCAACGCCTTGAGCCTGATCTTGGCCTCCTGCGACTCGGCGCCGTCGTGGCGGACAAATATCTTGAAAAGCTCAATGACAATGTCACCGTAGAAAAACCGGATGCCTTTGAGCCAGTACTGGTTGACCACGTCGTAGCCAATGTCCTCGAGGAACTGGAGAAACGAGTCCTTTTCATCGGCGACATCGATCTTCTTGTCGTCTTTTTCTTTCTTGTCTCCGTCCATGTCGATGTCCTTGTCTCCGTTCATTTCAATGTCCACGTCAATGACATCAGGCACAGGCGTCTTTCTTTTGCTGTGGTGGTGCACCACCGTGCTTTCGTAGTAGTTTTGTGCCGACACCACGTTTTTGCCCGCAGTGGGAATGTCCAGGATGTTGAGCGTCCAGTGCTTCACTTCCTTCCCGGTGAAAAGCCGGTCGACATTGATGTTGGAGGAGCTGGAAACCACCGGCTGCGCTAGGTCCAAGTCCTTGGCAGCGGCGTCGTTCCACGTCGTGGTGCACTTCATGTAGTACTGCTCGATCTGGTTGACTTTGCCCGGCTCGAACTTGGGCTTGAACACATTGTGTGGACGGGTCAAGATGGTGTATGTGGCGACGGGCTGCGGGCTTCTCAAGCCGGTCAATGCCTGGAGAGTCGACACTGTCTGTGTGTATTTGTCATGGGGGATGCTCGACGTGAGTAGTAGCTGGTGGCCCATGTTGTGTGAGTGGGTGAGTATGTGAGCGAGTATGTATGTGAGTGAGTATGTGAGAATATGTATGTGAGAATATGTATGTGATGTAGTGAGAACATGTATGAAAGAGTAGTGAGACTAGCTATGAGAAATTTCTTGAGAAAAGGAAACTACGTACAACATAACTGATCAGATAGTGAGTATTAAATAGTATGGACAGTGACCGAGTCTGCATTGCACTACTGGTCCTTCTTGGACTCTCCCTCTTCCGGAGTGTCTTCTCTGAAAGCAACAACAATGTAGGCAATCAACACCACGTTGGCGGCAGCGGCAGCAGAGCCACCGCTCACAAGCGGGCTGTCAAACAAGTACTGGCACAAGAAAAACGTCAGCAAAGGCAAAAACACCATTGCAACGGTGAAAAGCAAGAGCTTTCTCACCACGGAGCTGCGGTTAGTCTGGGAAAACAAAGACACAAAAGATCAGATGCTGTATCTTTCAGAAATCATTCAAGACCCCCTCAACATCTTTTCATCTCTCCTCTTATACATACGCTGGGACATCGACGGCCATGTTGTAGTAGTGAGCGGTGCGCCACGTGACCTCGGGTCGCACTAATCAACTTTGATATCTCCCACCTCCAATTCCAGCTTCCTCATGCATTTGTTGACCTTGGCTGCCCTTGCCAGCACCGCCATGGCCTTTGCCGACACGGCCGCCTTCTACTCGTCACGTGGCCTTGAGCTGGCCCACCTCCAATACATCACCAAGGCCGCCGACTTGGACGCTGCCTTTGGTTCCTTAACCGCCGCCTTCTGCGCCCTGGCCGCCGACAACGACCGCTTGTGGGTCTACCGTGTGAGCCAATTGCAGCGGGCCGCCCCGGAAAACGCCGATGCAGACGCTACGTTCCTCCAGCACGTGCGCTACGCCGACGCCGCCCAGCTTGACTTGTCGATTGCCGACTCCTGTTCCGTCAGCTACGTGAGCGGCGCCGACGTCGACTCCGCCAGCATAACCGGCAACGTGGTTGTCGTGGACGTGGACGAGGCCAAGGAGCACGCCATTGCCGACTTTTTGGGCCGCCACGCCAACGTGGTTGTGCAAGGAAAGCCTGCCTTCCACACGGCCGGCTCGCGTGGAGAGCACATCAAGGACTTCCTTGGCGACTACGTGGACTTGGACCGCCTCCACGTCGACAAGTTGGAGAACGGACTCGACAAGCTCCAAGGTGACCTCGGCAAGAGAGCCGACGACTTGGAGGGAGAGATCGAGGCCGACTTCCGCGCTGCCGAAGCCATGATCGCCGCGGAGGACGACGCCAGCGTCACTGCGTTGGACGCTGACGCTACCGTGACCGGTTTGGCCGAGCACGCCGCCAAGAACGGCACGGCCAAGTCCAACCTCTTCACCAACTACCAGTTCTTCACTCCCGGCGTGTGGCTGGCCTTGATTGTGTCGTTCTTCTTGCTCTACGTGGCCACCACCGCCGTGAGCTGGATCACCTCCATCGAGTTGTCGTACAAGAGCTTCGAGAAGCAGATTGAGTACGAGAAGAAAACCGAGTAGACAATACAAAAACGTGAAAGCCCGGGTATCTCCGAGAAATTGCCGCTCCGTAGCCGATGCGAAAACTACCTACGTAAACATCACATTCAAGATACTTTCAACATCTTATTTACTAGTAAACGTAAGGCACGATCTTGTAAGGCACTTTCTGCTCGTACTCCTCCCAGGCCTTGCCGTACTTGGCTCTGCACTTGGCCTCGTCTCTTGTTTGACGATGCACCAAAAGCACGCCGAAGTAAATCACGTAGAAATAGGTGAGGAGAGTCATGGAGCCCGTGGGCAAGCACCACGACCAGCCAATGAGCCAGTCGCCAAAGTAGTTGATGTGCTGACTGAGTTTCCACCAGCCGTCCACCAAAAGCTTGGATCCCGTGGGCGTTTTGATGCTGGCCATGTGGTCCAACTTGCCCTGCTTGAAGTCCAGTTTCTGCTGGTTGGCCGAGTGGAAAATGTAGTAGCCACCGAAGCTGACGGCAAGAATCAACACGCACTTGGTGGCTCCCAAGTGGTAGAAGTTTTGAGGAAGGGACAAGTAGCGGCATTGCAAGGAGTAGGACCAAGGGAGCCAGGCCAAGTCGCCAAAGGCCAACATGAACCCGAAGCCGTCTGTGGCAATGTCCATCATGGTGAGACATCCTTCCTCGTTCAACACTCCGTCGAAAATGTAGAATGCCTGCAACACATTGGTCAAAATCAACGAGTCGGCCATTGCACCTTGCGAGTGGTATTGGCTGTGCAAGCACGACAAGTTGATCAAGAACAACAAGAGCATACCTGGGCGCAACTCACAGAACAACTTGATGTCCCAAGGTCCAATGCGTGGGTTCAACTCGCGGCCAATGAACCAGTCGTAAAGCATGTTTCCCGAGTTGCCGTTGATGGAGAGGATCCGCTCGCGGGTGCCCTTGCCGTTGGGCTTTTGCAACGGCACAAACGAGTAGATGTACACGAACGTGGCCACGAAGAACGACCAGATGTTGGTCACCAAGATCAATTGCAACTGGTGGTCGTACAAAAACTGGAGCTCGGGCAAGTAGTTCGTGGGCAGCGCCCAGAGGCGAGCCAAAAGCAACGCAATCAACATTCCCGACATCGACAAACCATTGATGCGGTAGTTGAGTCTGGTTCCGTCTCTGAGCTCCACGCCGGGGATATCCTTGCCCGGAGCGTAGATGTCGAGCACGGCGAGCGTGAAGAACCACGTCAAGTAAGCGGCCCAGCATGTTTTGTCGAAGCACAAGGCGGAGACCTCGTCCCAGGACGAGGGAAGCTGGTTGGCGATCTTGTCCCAGTCAAGCGTGATGCCCTTGACGGCGTAGTAAGGATTGTTGAGCAAATGGAAGAGAATGAGCAACGGCGGTAAGCCGAGCGTGATGGCGAGAGCGCCCGGCACGCCGAAAAACTCCCTGTGGTGGGTTTTCGGGTTCAAAGACATGTAGTTGATGATCGCGGAACGAGAATACTAGTGCGATGTGGAACACAACAGACTATGCGGTACGAGAATACGAGCGCGACGTGAAACACAATAGACTATGGAGCGGTACGAGGATACGAGTAGGATGGGAACTTGACACGGACAATGGCAAATTAAGGAAGTGGAATCAGTAGTCAGCAGCGCACTCGAAGAAATTTGGAAGGTCTTTTGAGGAATTTTTGAAATGTGTGAATGCTATTTATCATTTTGTTAGTGAGGAATGCAACAGAGATGATCAGTGCGGGGCATCGCTGACCTGACAGCAATGTTTGATGAACAAACTTCAGGCGGATCTCCGTCGACTGGGACGAGTCAATTTGTTTTTGGTCCGTTTCAGCGGACTTCGCCTGGGTGAACTAATTTAAGCCTTGATCTGTGATCTCGAACCTCTAAACACTGCGTCGAGCAATCTGTCCAAAGGTTTGTGAGATCGGTATAGAAAAATGTCTTGAGATGTGATTCCCTTTTGTGTCTACAAGTTTTGATCTGATTTGTTTTGGTCTGACTGGGCGCTGGTGGTGGCTTAGGCTGGTGGGCATGAATTGCCGGGTGGATCTCCAGCCGCGTAGACCATCCCAGTGCTGAGGTCGGATATGGGCGCTCACCAAAGACACAGGAAGATTGGAATGAGGCTTATTCAAATGCATCTGAGCTTTTTTTATGAAAATTTGGGTCAATGTTCTTTCGGCCACTTCAAATGCTCTTCTTAGCTAATCCAAAGCCGTCCCGTCGGCATTCTCCAGATTTACGTTGAGACATTGCAATTTACGACGGTCTCGCATTGCAGAGTATCGAGCCTAGAGCGTCCAAAATGCACCCGCCGCATGAAAAGCAACCATACAAGATCGCCCACGACGTGGAAGGGCGTCCGCGCGCGTGTAATAACACTGCCGCATTGGGCCAAATTACTTGCGTCCATGGGCTGTGTGCACCACCGTGGCTCCATCTCTTCACCCTGACACCGGCATTCAGACGAAAAAAATCGGTGAATGCTGAGGAAAAAAGGGAAGAACATGTAAAAATGAAGAAAGAACGGAGAAAAAGGAAAGCGAAAGAGACAGAAGAGAGAGACATACGTCAGTAGCTTGTAGAGTAAGCAAAAGCACGGTGTTATCTTTCGGCCATTAAGGTTGTGTGCCATTCCGGCCTTATGCCCTTCGTGCGTCCTTGAAACTGCCTTTTTTGTGCGGGATCAAGTGCGCAGGTTGAGACGAACCAGATCTTTTCGGCCTCCTATCCAAATTCTCAACCATCAGTCTTTTCGCCAACTCCTTACAACCGAAAGAATCAGCATTCCATCAGCACATACCAACACATCTCAGAACCAGCATCTCAACTGAAACTTCATTCCATTCCACTGTCCCATTTGGTCCACTTGTCCATTCCACTCCCTTCCCATCCACAACTTCCCATTCACAACCTCCCATCCAACTGATGTCTCTCGTCATGGCCGACGCCTTCACACCCCCAGTCAAACGAAAAAGAGGCCGGCCCCCGAAAAACGACAAGCCGGCCACCGCGTACCCGACCTTCACGTTGCAGTTCCAGGCGTCGCCGGACTCGGGCAGTCCCACGGCAGAACTCAACTCCAACATGATGGTGAAAATGGGCGAGCCCGACTCCTTCACGCCGGTCATGAGGGTGTCGCCGTCTGTGCAGAAGAAGCGCCGCAGAAAGAGCTCCCAGAGCAGCCAAAGCTCTCTGAGTTCCGTGTACCAGAGTTCCGCTTCTCAATCCCAACCCAGTCATTCCTATAGTTCTTATGGCTCCGTATCCAGCCTCTACTCCAACTCGCCTGACTCTCCCATTAAGAGACCATACCCCCACGGCCGAGTGCAGTCCCAGGTCTTGGACAACCTCTCCATGGTGACGTCCGACTCGATGAACTTGCCGTTTTTGCACACTCCACCGGATAGTGCCCTCAAGAGCAGTTTTTCGGGGCGCCAGACACCCAGTGTGGGTGCTTCGTCGCCCACAGACCTGATTTTGGCCGAGGCTCCGCCGAAATTGGCCTCGATGGAGGCCCGTGTCGCCGCTGCCGAGCCAAACCGGCTCCGGACCGTGCTCTTGGCCTCTCCGAGATTCAACGAGAACCAAAGGGCTGAGAGTCTGGAACAGAGCCAAAAGCTGGAGGATCAGTCCGATACCCAAAAGTCAGAGAAACTGGCTTCGCCTATGGGGCTGTCTTTCTTCGACGATAATGCCTTTTCGTTCCAGCTCGTGGTCAGCGACGGCCGGGCTGTGCTTGCCACTAAAGACGAGCGGAGCGAGTCAAAGGTGCACTTTGTCGAGAGTCAGAGCCAAAGCCAGAAACACGAAAGCAGTGAGAAACAGAGCTTGAACTTGGGTCTGCTTCAGAACTTGAGTCTGAATTTGGGTCTGAATTTGAATCTGGCTCTGAGTCTGTCGAGTCTGAGTCTGAACTCGAGTTTGAGTCTGAGTGTGAACCAGAGTTCGAGTCTGAATGGCCTCTCGGCACCCTTCTCGTCTCGTGTGCTCGACTCCATGGACTCGCTCCCCCACGAGTTTGACTTTTCCGAAAAAGACATCGTGCCCCAAACTCCCCGGGAGCGGTACGTGCTGCAAAACGTGTCCACGCCCCGCATGGACACCATCATGGAAAACTACCACCTCGCATTCAACCTCACCCCGCAGTTCAACTCCAACATGTACTCCATGATGAACATCAACTCGCCGCAGCAGAAGAAGCACTTGCCGAGCGCCCAGAAGTTTCTCTCGCAGCAGGACTTTGCTGCTGGGAATTTCAAGCGGGACCGGCCGCCAACGCTGTCGATCGACACCATGAACTTGGTGATGGGCGACGACGCCCGGGATCTGCTTGCGGACGCCGGCGACGCACGAGCAGCATTGAAGAAAATGTTCAAACGGGGATAGGATATGGTTATAAAGGTTTAAGGTATTTAAAATGTAAGCTAGGCGCAGTATTGTCATATCGACCCAAGTGACTTCTCAACCTATTCTCAGTCAACTCTGAAGACTCTTCGATTGTAAAGATAAATTTCTCTACTGACTCAATTGACGTGGCTTTCATACTTAATAACTATTAGAGTTACTATACTGATCAATTGACATGCATACTGGTCAATTGTCTGGTTTTCCTGGTTTCCTGTATTACCTAAAACTTCTCCCACTTCCACAAAGACTCGCCTGGGTTGACAAACTCGTTGTCGTTCTCAGGGAAGTAGACGGCGCGTTTGTCCTCCTGGGAAACAAAAACGTTCAAGAAGTACAACAATTGAGAAGGCTGGAAGTCGGCCTGCTTCTCACGGGCCTCCTTGAGCACCTGCTCCTTTGGAGTGATCAGCTCCACCTCGAACTTGACACCGTGGGCCTTTTCGTAGCTCTCGACAATCTTGCCGGGAGTGATGATGCCAGAGTTGACTCTGAGCACGTCAGGAATCTCGGCAGGCGACTTGGCAGCCACAGAGGCAATGACACGGCCCACATCGGGGAGGGTGGTGTACGAAAGCTTGGTGTCGGGCGAACCCAAGTAGTTGGCCTTCAACGTCTTGGTGCTGGCGCCGATGTGGTCGAGGATCTCGGTCAAGAAGCCGTTGCCCTTGAAGAAACCGGTGTGGATGTCCACCACCTTGATGCCCTTCTTTCTCAAGGCCTCAGAGGACTCGATCTTGAGCGGGAAGAAACCGGGCAACACGTTTTGAGCACGGCCCATGTCCGTGCCGAATTGGGACGAGATGTAGAGCTTGGGCTTGACCTCGGTGACGATCTTGTCCAAGGCATCGAACAAGAGTGGTTCTGCGTGGACCAACGACACAATGACGTCCACAGAGCCGATCTTCTTGATCACGCCCTCGGTGTCGTTGACGAAATCACCTTCCACGTACTTAATTGTGTCGGTGGAGGTTCTGGAGGAGGCGTCTCTGGTGACTGCAAGCACTGGGAGCAGGAACTTGTCCTTGGAAGCTTCAAAAGCGGCGAGGGTGGCAGGGCCCAAGCTGCCGTTAAGACCGAAGATGGCGACGGAAGACATTAGAAAAGAATTGATGAAAATGGAAGAATTGATGGAAATGGAATGGAATTTCTGATGGAATTACGATAATTGGGGTATTTATGTTGCGCTATCAGATCGCGTAGTTCCCGATTGGGAAGCGGTGCCACAACCACAGTGCCACGATGCGGCAGCCGCTGACAAACTCACTGCAGAAATATGCGATTTGTCAACGGATTTGTAAAGTCTGGGGAATCTGCAGGCCGGGCTTTGAATTCATGCTGGGTAATTTGGTGGAGACCACAGATTTCCGGTCAATGTAGCCGCGATTGGCAGTGTCGGGGGCCTCAGCTGTGTAATCCGGGGGCCTCCAGCTGTCTTTTCCGAGGGCACTGAGGCTTTTTCCGAGGGCGCTCTTAGTCAATTCCGCACGTGCGCTTAGTCATGTGTGTCAGCGAGTCTTCGCACCTGGCTCACTGGATTTTTCATCACGTGCCAGGGCTCGGTGCCCTCGCACCATCGCCCCGGCTCGTTACCCGCACCCACTCTCACTTTTAAAATTTTTCTCAGCTTTTTTTCACTTCATCTCCTACTTCTTCAAACATGTCTCACAGAAAGTACGAACAACCAAGACACGGTTCTTTGGGTTTCCTCCCAAGAAAGAGAGCTGCCTCTCACAGAGGTAAGGTCAAGTCCTTCCCAAAGGACGTCAAGTCTAAGCCTGTCGCTTTGACTGCCTTCCTTGGTTACAAGGCTGGTATGACCACCATTGTCAGAGACTTGGACAGACCCGGTTCCAAGATGCACAAGCGTGAGGTTGTCGAGGCCACCACCGTTGTCGACACCCCACCAATGGTTGTCGTCGGTGTTGTCGGTTACGTCGAGACTCCTCGTGGTTTGAGATCGTTGACCACCGTCTGGGCTGAGCACCTTTCCGACGAGGTCAAGAGAAGATTCTACAAGAACTGGTACAAGTCTAAGAAGAAGGCTTTCACCAAGTACTCTGCCAAGTACGCCCAAAACGCCGAGCAGGTGAACAGGGAGTTGGCCAGAATCACCAAGTACGCCTCTGTCGTCAGAGTCTTGGTCCACACCCAGATCAAGAACACCCCATTGTCTCAAAAGAAGGCACACTTGGCTGAGATCCAAATCAACGGTGGTTCCACCGAGGACAAGGTCAACTGGGCCAAGGAGCACTTCGAGAAGACCGTCTCCGTCGACTCTGTTTTCGAGCAAAACGAGATGATCGATGTCGTTGCCGTCACCAAGGGTCACGGTTTCGAGGGTGTCACCCACAGATGGGGTACCAAGAAGTTGCCAAGAAAGACCCACAGAGGTTTGAGAAAGGTTGCTTGTATTGGTGCTTGGCACCCAGCCAACGTCCAATGGACTGTTGCCAGAGCCGGTCAAAACGGTTACCACCACAGAACCTCCATCAACCACAAGGTCTACAGAGTTGGATCTGGTGCTGACGAGTCCAACGGTGCCACCGAGTTCGACAGAACCAAGAAGACCATCAACCCAATGGGTGGTTTCGTCAGATACGGTAACGTCAACAACGACTTTGTCTTGTTGAAGGGTTCCATCCCAGGTGTCAGAAAGAGAATCGTCACCTTGAGAAAGTCCTTGTACACCGACACCTCCAGAAGAGCTTTGGAGAAGGTGAACTTGAAGTGGATCGACACTGCCTCTAAGTTCGGTCACGGTAGATTCCAAACTCCTGCTGAGAAGAAGGCCTTCATGGGTACTTTGAAGAAGGACTTGAACTAAGCTTCCTGAGCTGCTAGTAGTATGTATCTGTGTTATGAATCGATATATGAACAAAAACGTGTAAATTCTGAATTTGGAATGAATAGAATCAAGATACTTTCAAACCTGATGAGTATATGTGAACGAAGGGCATCTATGAAAAGCACAGGTCTAAAGATTTGCATGAACTCACAACATTAAAATTGTTGAATCCCGACTTTCCTTAAAATTGTTAATTTCGACTTTGTTCTTGCTTCCCATTTTAGAAATCTATTTTCATTTTTTATTTTTGTTTCGTTATTTTTGTTCTCTCTCTTTCATATATATATGCTTCTCGCGCTTGATCGCGCACCATGACTTCGGTGGTCCAGAGCTCCAGCTCCGTCTACAGCACCTACATCTCCACCATCGACCATTTGCCATGCGACATTGTCCGGTCCTTGTGGGTGATCCAGGCGTGCAATGTCGCCGCCGACAACGACAAGCAGAAGCTCAACGCCTTACTTGAGAACGCTCATCAAAACACACCAGACGCCAACACATCTGACACAACTGAAGGCCGCCCCACGGCTGCTCAATGCCGCAAATTGCAGCAAAGTATCAGGCACTGGAACAACGAAGCGGTCGCCGAGGCCCACAGCCTCCACAACCAGTTGGAAGCCCACAGAGCCGTGTTGAGCCACAGCGTGCTCCAACTTCAACACGCCATCGCCGACAACACCACCACACGCGACCCGCAGGAGCAGGAACTCTTGCGCGAGCAACTCATCAAACACTACAAGGAAAAGCCGTTGGTGTCGCAGGTCCAGGCCCGGCAGGAGCGGGTGCTGAAGGACCGCAATGGCAAACGGCCACTGCCTTCGGGGATCAAGCTTGTGCTCAAGCTCCGCAACCCGCTGAGACCCGGCTCGTGGCTGCCCGTCGCTGCTGCACGAGAACTCAAGGAAAACCAGCCCCGGCCACGAGGAAGACCACGGAAGTACCCGGTTGGAACACGCGTCAACTACCGGGCTCGGGAGAAGGTGCCCAAGGCACCAAAAGAGCCAGTTTACAAGCTGGAAGAGCCGGTTCACGAGCCGGTCCAGGCTGCAGATACGGAGGTCTACTGTTTTTGCAAGCAGCCGTCGTTTGGCAACATGATTGCCTGCGACAACGAAAAGTGTCCCAACGGCGAGTGGTTCCACTACAAATGCGTGGGCTTGCTCAACCGGGTCGAGGCGCTCAAGTACACGACGCAAAAATGGTACTGTTCGGAAGAGTGCCGTGCCGTCGTGGCGGCGAAGCCCAAGAAGAAGAAACGGAAGTGGTAGCAAATGGGCTACACCTATAATGCGTGGTGAGCTTACAACAGTTCACAAAGTTTATAGTTTATAGTATACAGACTTACATGGTCTTATGCAAATGCTACACCGCCAACATCTCCAACATGCCGCTGATCTCGTTGGCCTCCTTGCACTTTCTCACCTCGGTGCGGATCTTGGTGGTCAAGGTGCCAAACGCCTCCTCCAACGCCACGCTCTTGTCGATCATGCTGCCGTACATCTCGAGAATGACACCGATGAAGTCACACGTGATGTTGAACGACCGCACGTCGTCGAGGTTGGAGATCAACCACTGCAAAATGGGCATGAGCGACACCTCGTCACGGCCGTACAAGGCCACCCGGATCTTACCCCGTTTTTTCAACTCGTTCAAGAGCGTGACGGTCTGGTCCCGTGCCAACCCGGTGGTGACGGCGCTATCTAGCGCCTCGGACCACTTGAATGCATTGAGGTACCGCTCAAACTGCTTGAGCTTCTTGTTTCTGGTGCTGCTGGACTGGACAATGCGGTGCTCCTCCTCACCGGTGTAGTCCGAGCCACGGATAATCCGCGCGTAGGCGCTGGTCATGGGCTTGTTTGCCTTGACGCTGCTGGCCTCGGTCTTGCGGGTCCGGATGGAAAGCAACCCGGAGCTCAAACCCGTGACAAAGTGCTTGTGGTGGGGCGACACGGCGGAGCACAACACACCGCCGGAACCGAACTTCCAGCCGAACTTCACGTCCCAGTTGGTCGTGGTGTAGTCGAAGATCTTCACGTGGCCGTCCAACGAGCCCACAAGCAAGCCCCGGTCGCCGGTGTTGTGGAGCGTGGTGGCCGTCTTGGTGAAGTTGTTGAACTCGTGGATCTGCGAGCCTCTCGACAAGTCCCACACCTTGACCTGCGGGCCGCCGGCGGAGACCAACGTCGTGGGCGAAAGCGCCAACACATCCTCCACTGGGCTGTCGTGCTTGAACTTGGCCACGAGCAGCAGCAGCCGGGTGTCGAAGAGCCGCACCACGCCGTCGTACGAACCGGTGGAAAGCAAGTTGGGGTTTCCGGGGATGGCACTGACACTGCGGATGTAATCTTCGTGGAAGGACTCGTCGAACAGAACGAGGGGGCCCAGCGAGGTCTGGGAAATGTCGTACAACCGGAGCGTGCGGTCGTCGGAGCCCGTGATCAACTGGCTGCCGATCAGCGGGTGGAACTTGGCCACGTGCGTTGGATGCGATGACGGGTTGAACGAGATCAATTGGTTCCGGGGCTGGTAGGCGTCGAAGATGGACACCTGGCCCAGCGCATCGGCGGCCACGAGAAGTTTCCCGTCGTAACGGTACTCGCCGCTGAAAACGGTGTCTCTGAAACGGGAGAACGTCTTGATCACCTGTCTTGTTTTTGACGAGAAGACCTGGATTCTGGTCGACGAGGTGACGGCAAAGTCATGAGGGGACACCGGGTTGAAGTGGATGTGGGTGATGGGGAAGTTCTCCTTGATGAGCTGCGGGTTGGCAAAGCCCTTCCAGTACTTCTGCTCGGGCGTGGTCTTGGCCGGCAACACCGGGTTTTTGACCTGCTGCACTCTTTGCTGGGCAGACGACATGAGGAGGAAATGGTGAGATGAGCCGAGATGAGAAAAGTTTTTGGTCACGTGAAGAGGTGGACCAGAGATAAACACAACGGAGACATAAACAAATTGAAAAAAAAAAAGAAGAAAAAGAAAAGAAAAGGCAAATGTCTCGTGATATGCTTTCTCTTCCCTCTTTTGTTCAAATCTTAATGTTTTTCCTTTTTCCTTCCTTTTGTCTGCTCTCGTTCATTCATTCCTATCATTATCTCTCATTCTGTGCGACCCCACACCACCATGTTGCGCCGAACGTCGTCGCTCCTCCTATTCCCCATCCTTCGCTATGTGGTCAACTACACGCCGCTGTTTGTGTGGGTGCTAGCGGACTTCATCCTCGACATCTGGTGGTTCTGGTTCCAGAAGTTGTACTCCATGTACCGCCGCAAGGACCGGCTCAAGGAGGTGGTCAAGCTGCTCAGCGCCGTGGAAGACTACAACGAGTTCAAGGAGAAAATCACCGAGATTGATCGCCTCACCAACATGGACCTTTGGCGACAAAATTTCGTCTCCAAGCACTACGACTACATCCTCATCAACGACCGCTTGTCGCAGTTGCGGGAGGCCCGTTTACAAGGCGATAAACAATTGTTGATGTCGCTTCTTCGCTCGGGGCTCATTCGGAATTTCGGCGGCATTGCCCAGAAAAAGCTCTACACGAAATCTTACTTGGGCACCAAGTTCAAGATCCAGGAGTACCTCTTGGAAGTGCTTGACTGCTTGAGCTACCTCAACGAGAGCATGGAGGACAACGACTACATCATGAACACGCGCCAGCTCAAGGTCAACTTCTTCCACGATGCCCGCCAGAGTTTCGGGTGCACGGCGTTGATTTTGCAGGGTGGGTCGCTCTTTGGCTTGTGCCATTTGGGTGTCGTGAGAGCACTTTACTTCAAGGGCCTTCTTCCAAGAGTTATTGGCGGCAGCGCCATTGGAGCCGCCGTGGCGTCGCTTGTGTGCACTTTGCCAGACAACGAGCTCATCCCGATCCTCATCAGCATCACCGACGTCATGGGCAACATCGACAAGTTGAACCACGATGTGGACGAACGCTACGGCAACGTCATCGAGAACGTGGTGCGGAAGGGCTACTCCCAGGACATTCTCATCTTCCTCAAGTTCGTAAGGGACACCATTGGGGACATAACTTTCGAAGAGGCCTTCCTCAAAACGCGGCGGATTCTCAACATCGTGGTCCACCCAACCCATCTGGTGATCCCCACCTTGCTCAACTACATCACGGCGCCCAACGCCATCATTTGGACCGCCATCTACGCTTCCATTGGCACAGGTGTTCTTTCCGACAACGTACGGCTCTACGTGAAAGAGTTCGGTGGTGAGATTGTGCCTATGGAGCCCGACAAGAACATCACCTTCTTGAAACCTCAGGACGCTAACTACCTGCAACACTACTTTGGTTCTTCTGGCGGGGGCGGCGGGGCCGTTCCTGCCCATTTCCTGGACACTAGCTCCCCATACACCAGACTCACTGAGTTGTTCAATGTGAACCACTTCATCAACAGCTTGGCCAGACCTTACTTGGCACCCTTGATCAATAACGACTTGAAACACCACACCACGTACGGCAAGATCCGTGTGGATTACGATGACAAGAATCAGCCCAAGCCAAGAACGCTCAATTCTTATGATGACAAGATAAAAGTCGAGCAGGGAGACGTGAACTCCAAGCTCAAGCAGCTTCCCCGCGACACCGGCCACAAGTACACCAACCACTTGAAAAACGTGATCGGAATGGAGATTCAGCACAGACTCGAGCTCATGAACAAGTTGGGCTTGTTGCCGGACTTCATCAAACGGCTATGCATTGACGACAAGCCCACAAACGCGCAGATTGTGACCAGTCTCCGCGAAATCACGGTGGTTCCCGAGCTCCGATACCTCTTGCGGGACTTTGGACGAGTCTTCGACGTCCACAAGACGATGGAAAACATCCCCTATTGGGTGTTGGTTGGCGAGCGGTCAGTGTGGCCCTTATTCCCAATCCTTTGGTCTCGATGCGCCATCGAGTATGCGTTGGACGATTTGTATAGTGCCCAGAGAAAGCCGGTGTCCATCAGGACATCGTGACGAACAATATGACCAAAAATATATGACTAATGACTCACCTGAAGTACATCTTCACGCTTCCCTCTTTTGACACGTGGAAAACGTACTCCTTTTCAGCCACAGCCAAGTCCTTGAGAGGCAATGCACCCTTGGATACCGTCAAGCACCCCGTAATATCCTTAGCCTTGCCGGTGGATAGAGGCAGGATGTTGACGTTCAAGGTGGACTTGTGGAACAACTTCACGTAGAAATCGGTGATTTTGTAGACGGGATCCTGCGGCGCAACACTGCCCAAGTCCGCGATGGAGCCGTCTGTGTTGACGACAACGAAAGTGGTACTGAACAAGCCCACGAGTTCCAGCATGGAGATGAGCAAGTCGTTGCTGGCGATGTCAGTCCCCGCAAGAAGAATTTCCGGGCTGTCGATGAACAAAACTTTCTCCTTTTTGATTTCCGAGGCAAGAACCTCGATTTTCTTGAATAGCTTTTCGACCAGTCCCCTGGAGTTCTGTGGGCTGACTTCTCCGAAAAGGTTTGTGAACGCATCGACAAAGTGAAAGTCTGGCGCCCGGGCCAAGTCCAAGCCCTGCTTTTTACAACTTCTGACAAGGGTCTCCTTGTTATGCAAGAAGGACACGTACATCACCAGAGCCCGAGCGGGGATCTTGGCGAGGTCACGATTGACCAGGTTGGCTGTTCCCTCTAGGCAGTTTTCAATGAGAGTGTTGACGAGCCACGTGGGACGTGTGCCCTCGCAATGGGAGATAGTGTGAATTAGGCTTTCATCTGCAGAAAGCGCTTTTTTCAGGACCAATGTGCTGTCGTTGAAGAAGACGAGGTCCTGCTGCTGGGAGATCATGGTGTTGGTTGTTCGCGATGCGCACCGGCTGAAAAGTGAACTGGCTTGGAGTTCTAGCAGCGATCCAGAAAGTCAATGGACATATTATGGAAGCCTCGGCAATTTTGGTGTGGATCTCATATTATAGATTCTGGCATTTTTTTGAGTCAATGGGAGCAAACTGAGACTAGGCAAGCATTCCCCAAGCAAGTGTCTTCTACACTAGCGTATTCTTAGACTCCAATTTCACCGCCGCGCTAGCCCAACTTGGAAGGCAGAGACGCACCTTATCACCAGAATCTATCGACCCACTAATCTGGGCACCCCAGAACTACTGATTGCACAAATCCTGTGGCCGATCTTCGCCAGATACTTCTCTTATCTTTCGGCCAGGGTCATGCACTGGAGGTCTCATCATAAAGCTTACTCAAGCGGCTGAGTTGTTTAAGTTAGGACTCCGATAAAGAACGTACCCTTGACAAAGAAAGTACCCTTGACAAAGAAAGTACCCTACTAAGTCGTCCCGAGCGTGGCCGACCCCACATGTTTCTCAAAGGCTTGTCGAGGTTTCGTCACCGATCCAAGCTCTTCTGCAACGTGATTGGACTGATAGCGCCAATCGAGTAGTTCCTGATAAAGCGATAGACGAATAAAGTTCCGCAGAACGGCTAAAAGGCGGCTCGTATCTTGGGTCGTGGGCTTAACCCGGGCGATTAGGCGTTATTCCTGCAGCCGACGATGCACAGGCTGGCGAGGTGGAGGTTTGGTGGCCCTTTCGTATGTAATAGGCAAAAAAATGCGGTGCCTAGAATTCGCGTGCATGCCATGTGCACACGCCGCGTTATCTCTCCCGATAAGATGTATATATGATCAACAGCCGGGACCCGAAAAATGACAAAGCCGCCAAATTACCAGAACCAAACATTTCAGTATGAGTGACTTGAGCAGCATGTCGATGCGTGCGCTCCTACAGAAACGGGACTCTCTCTCCCTCTTGGAAGAGCAGACCCAGGGCATGGACAAGGTCGACATGGCCTACATCATGTTCTGTGCCTTCGGTGTGTTCTTGATTACGCCCGCCATCGGCTTGTTCTACGGTGGAACACTCAGACGTAAGAGTATGGTGCAGCTCATGTTCCAGACCTACATGGTCACCTGTGTGGTGGTCATCGTGTGGTACTTGATTGGGTACTCGTTGGCCGTGTCGTCGACCTCGACCTCGCCGATGTTGGGCAACTTGCACAACGCCGCCTTGTACAACGACGAGGCCAAGCCCGTCATCGAGGGCGCCACCATCCCCTCCGTGATCAACTTCTGCTTCAACGTGTTTTTCCCCGTGGCCACCGTCCAGATTTTCCTCGGTTCCGTGGGTGAAAGAGGCCGTCTTGCCCCATCGTTGGTGGTCGGTGCCGTCTGGGTCATTGTGTGCTACTGCCCCATGGCCTGGTGGGTGTGGGGCTCCGAGGGCTGGTTGCTCAACTTGGGCGCATTGGACTTCGCCGGCGGAGGACCCGTGCATATTGCCCTGGGCATTGCCTCGTTGTGCTACTCGTGGTTCTTGGGCCCCAGAGGCCAACCGGGCAAGAGAACGGGCAAGATCCCCAAGATCCGCGGCCACTCGTCCATGACCACGTTCGTTGGTGTCACCTTGATCTGGGCCGCCTGGTTCTGCTTCAACTCGGGCACTTTGCTTACTGTCAACGTCAGAACCGGCTACATTTTCTGCAACACCATCCTCGCTTCCGTCTTTGCCTGCTTCACCTACACCATGGTCGACAAGGCCTTGACCGGCAAGTACTCGTTGCAGGCTGCTTGTGAGGGTACCATTGTTGGCTTGGTCAACATCACCCCCTCGTGTGGCTACTACTGGCCATGGGCTGCTGCCGTGACCAGTATCATCAACGGTGCCGCCTGCCGGTTGTTGATCCACTTCAACGACTGGACCGGTATTGACGACTACTCGGCTTCCGGTGTGGTGCACGGTTTCGGTGGTATCATCGCTGACACCCTCACCGGTATCTTCGCCACCAAGACTGTCGCTGGATACGACGGTTTCACGGAGATTGACGGTGGCTGGGTCGACGGCAACTTCAAGCAGTTGGGCTACCAGATTGCTGGCTGGACCTCCATCACGGCCTGGACCGCGGTGTTGACCTTGATCATCTTGTTCATTGTGGACAAGATCCCCGGCTTGAAGATCAGAGCCAGTCCCGAGGGCGAGGAGATGGGTATGGACCAGTACGAGATGGCCGAGACCCTCGACGAGTTCGGCAACGACTACGAAGAGTTTTTCCGGGAACACGCGCCCAAGTTGAGATACATTCTCGAGCATTATCAGGATAATGTCGAGATCTTCGACGGCAGATCGGTGAACCAGGGCAGCTCTGTCCAGGAGGTGAACATCATCAACCAGGAGAAGGTCTAAAAAATAGTATAATTCCCTAAAAGGTAAAAATATAGTTCTGTTTAAATCTGGCAAGTAGAGATCGGTGAATTGCTCGCCTGCTCAAAACTTCGGGGCTTTCTGCCGTAATTTTTCATAGACACTTGTTTCACTCGGAATTCCTCAGATTGTTGATCGATCGGATCGATTCGGGTACCTGTATTTTGCACCCATTTCTTCGCGTGCATAGTTCTCGACGCCCGATCTGTCACTGTCAAGCCAGATGCAGGTATGCGGCACTGACACGGCTTCAAGCGAAGAGCTTATCATTCTCGAGAGAAATTTCCAAACCCCTTTCTTCCTTGGTCATCTTTCCAGTGAATACTACAATGACCATCGAGGAAAAGAACAATAGTTTCGACGAGGCGGACGTCCGCAACTCGCCCGACCCATCCTTCACCGAAAACGAGCATGAAAGACGCTTGGAGGTCGGCACCAACTTCATCAACAAGCTCGGTTTGCGCTTGAACGCTGAAGTTAGGGGCGTGGAACGGGTCCCCGAGGAGAAAAGAGTCGACCGCTCGTGGTCTTCGCCCTTGACCATGTTCCTCTCGCCCAATCTCGCCATCTCAGCCTTGAGTACCGGTATCATGGGCCCGGTCTACTTCAGTCTCGACTTCAAGACGTGTGTGGCGTGTGGAGTCCTTGTTCCTATCATCAGTGCCGTTCCAGTTGGTTTGTTCGCCATCTTTGGTGCCAAGTTCGGCCTCAGACAGCAGATCTTGTCGAGATACTTCACCGGTAACATCATGGGCCGCATCTTTGCCTTCTTCAACGTGATTTCGTGTATCGGATGGAACGCCATCAACGTGATCCCCGCCGTGCAGATGCTTGTGTCCTTGGGCAAGTTGCCTCCGTGGGCCGGCTGTCTTATCTTTGTCGTCATCACTTGCACGATGGCATTCTTTGGCTACAAGACCATTCACGTGTACGAGAAGTGGAGTTGGATCCCAAATCTCGTGGTTTACATTGTCATGATCGCCCGTTTTGCCAAGGCCAAGAAGTTTGTTTGGACACAGCCTGGTGGTGCAGCCAACACCGCTGGAGGAGTGTTGAGTTACATCACCACCATTTTCGGTTTTGTCGCCGGCTGGTCTCCGTCTGCTGCCGACTACTTTGTGTACATGCCCAGCAACACGTCGCCATGGAAGATCTGTATGTCGATGGTGGTGGGCATGAGTGTTCCCTGTATCTTCACCATGGTCTTAGGATCTGCGTTCGGTATGGGCACATTCGTGGACCAGGAGTGGAGCGACGCCTACGAGAACAACTCTGTGGGAGGATTGGTGAACATGATCTTGGTCCACGAGAGTCTTCACGGCTTCGGTAAGTTTTGCACCGTGATCTTGGCCTTGTCTGCCATTGCCAACAACTTGCCCGGCTCCTACTCCTTGACGTTGTCCATGCAAGCCGTGTGGTCGCCATTTGCTGCGTTCCCAAGATTGGGCTGGTGCATCATTGGTAACTTCGTCTCGTTGGCCCTCTCGATCCCCGCATACTATGTTTTCGCCGACACGATGGTCAACTTCTTGAGTATCATTGGTTACAACGTGTCCATCTACATTGGTATTTGTCTCGCCGAGCACTTCATCTACAGAAGAGGTTTCGGTGGGTACGACGTGTCCAACTTCAACGATGTGTCGACTTTGCCCGTTGGTGTTGCTGGTATTGTCGGCTTCCTCTTCGGAATCGCCTCGACGGTGCTTTCAATGGACCAAACCTGGTACACGGGAGTCATTGCACGGAAAATCTCCGGTGACATTTCCTTTGAGCTCAACATTTTGGTGGCGTTCATTGGGTACAACATCGCTCGTCCGTTCGAGTTGAAGTATTTCGGGAGATAGGTAATGGGTAATTAATAGCAACTTGAAAAAATTCACAACTGCCGTAAAAGTAAGTAGATTTTTAGCATACTAAACCGGATTAGTCCAGTTTTTGGTGAGACGTTGAGTGGATTAGAGGGCTTGAGCTACCGCGCCCATAGTAAAAAAGCTGTGAAGGCAAAGGTGGTAGTCAAATCAGTTGAAATAGGAGAAAATGAAGAGATTCACTTTCCTCCAAATGCGTCATCATATCTGTGCTGC
The DNA here is from genome assembly GCA_030563105.1 of Metschnikowia lopburiensis (nom. inval.). NCBI lineage: Eukaryota > Fungi > Ascomycota > Pichiomycetes > Serinales > Metschnikowiaceae > Metschnikowia > Metschnikowia lopburiensis (nom. inval.). The sequence goes on from JAKUBC010000022.1 coordinate 110,970, forward strand.
TCAGTGTAAATTTGAGGTTTTTTCCATCGAAATTCGATTTTTAGTGATGTCTTGTTGGTTTACACTTAGTCCAGAGATCGCGAAATCAGTAACAAATACACCAACACTACCGTACTGTCAACACCCAACTCAAGAAAAATAAGGATAGTATGCAAAAGCTTCTCAGTAAAGCATGCTTAACAATACGTTTATGTTTCCATGTTCAGTTCTGACACCCTCTACAACCTTTGTTAACCTAATCGATACCGCTGTCAGTGGTGCTGGCTTAACTATGAGCATCGCGCATGCCTACGCTCCAGCCCCATTCCGCACTATGCCGATTAATAGGCTTAGATAAGAGACTACGAGACGTCTATGCTCAAAAAAAGAATCATCGTCATGAAGTTGGAAATGATGATTTCTTTGATAATGCCATCGGCTGGCTTACTCTCGTTTTGGCAGAAACTATCACTACCAACACCGCCATAACTGGCTTTGGCACCTATGACGCCGCCTCTACAGTCTCGATCGCTCCGAGCGGTACCGGGGCTAACCATCAGAATTAACGCCAATCACAGTATGGTATTTCACCACGCCGGTACCGAAACGAAGCCACTTAGAGTTGAGGCACTCGACGGAAGTCGCGGAGCAACATGCATAGACCCAAACGAGACTCCTGCAGAATTTGAAGTCTATCCGATTTAGTAATCCGTTTGTCAGTGTGGGTACTGTGCTTTGTTGTAACTGGATGCTTCTCTGCGTCGTCTATTTTCGCTGCGATCTTCACTTGCGTCAGCCCTGGACTGATGCATTCAACACCCAGGAATTGCGAACGAGTAGACGAACAAATTGTTTCGCCCGCACAAACCGTACCCACGGAAGTATCACCCCCGTGCATAGAATTTGTCAGACTTCAGCGGGGGCAGAGCCAGCTGGAATCAGGCGGGGCCAGTCCAGTCAATATACCTCACCGTGCTGCATATACGCTAACTTTGTCTGTAATCCGCTGCTGGTGGCGATTAAACTTCAACCCACGAGCCTTTTGCAACCCACGAACTCGAGTCTTAGGCGGTTTACGAGGTTCACCACGCAAAAATTTTGTAAGAACTCTCCCAGCCAAGAGTGCCATTGCTGCAACAGCCTCCAGGAGTTTTTCCGACCAGAATTGGGTGCGGCTGAGACAATTGGTGCTCAATTGACAAGATGGGTTAAGGAATGCAATTCCACAACGCCACCGCCAGCCCGAAAGCATAAAAGGGGAGGGTTTCCAGTCAATTCTTCGCCAACAGGCAATATGTCCACCGTCCCCGATCAATTCCAAGGTTTCACCGTTTCGTCATCCAAGACTTGGAACAAGCCCAAGTTGGCCAAGTACGACCGCAAGTCCATCAACCCCACCGACGTCGTCACCGAGAACATCTGCTGTGGTCTCTGTGCCAGTGACGTGCACACTTTGCAAGAGAATTGGTTTCCATTGCAAAGAAAGGACTTGGTCGTGGGCCACGAGATCATTGGTCGCGTCATTGCCGTTGGTGACGAGGTGACCCAGGTCAAGGTTGGTGACAGAGTGGGTATTGGTGCCGCCTGCTCGTCGTGTACCGACTGCTCCAGATGTAACTCTGACAACGAACAGTACTGCGCCAATCTGGTCCAAACGTTCAACTGGGTAGACACCTTCTCGGATGGCTACATCACGCAAGGTGGATACAGTTCTCACGCCATTGCCAACCAGCAATTTGTGTTCCCGATTCCCGACGAGTTGGAGTCTGTGTATGCTGCGCCATTGATGTGTGCTGGTTTGACCGTGTACTCGCCATTGGTCAGAAACATCCGCAAGATCGAAAACCCTGTGGTGGGTATCATCGGAATTGGCGGTTTAGGCCACTTGGCCATTCAATTTGCCAAGGCCTTGGGTGCTGAGGTGTGGGCTTTTTCAAGAGGCAGCTCTAAGAAGGAGGAGGCCTTAGCTTTTGGTGCCGATGGCTTTGTGTCCACCCAAGAGGAAGAGGACTGGGAGAAGAAGTACTTTGACAAGTTCGACTTTATTTTGAACTGTGCCTCTGGTGTTGACGGTTTCTCCTTGGACAAGTACTTGAAGACTTTGAATGTCGGTGGCCAGTTTTGCAGTGTTGGTTTGCCTCCATCTGCGGACACCTTCTCCGTCCACCCCTTCACCTTTGTTGGCAACGGATCTTCCTTCGGAGCCTCTATCTTGGGTTCAAAGGTTGAGGCCGAGGAGATGTTGAAATTGGCTGCTGAAAAGGGCATCAAGCCAATGATCGAGGAGGTGCCAATTACCGAGGAAAGCTGTGGAAACGCTTTAACCAGATGTGAACAGGGTGATGTCAGATACAGGTTCGTGTTCACGGACTTCGACAAGGCTTTTAAGAAGTGAGCAGGTTATTGAACATTGGGGGTTGAGGGAGTAGACAGAAAATACACAAAAAAAAGAAGCGGGGCGGCCGTGGTATTTATACGGCAACTATAGTACTTATGCGGGTTTCCTTTTTCCTGGGGCGTACATTCTTGCTTGCATGAGAAAGTGAAGCGAGAAGCTCGAGTATCTTTCGGAAACTCCTCCTTTTCATCAATCCAAAACTCGTACTTGATTATTGAAAGTTGTGTTTCGAGATCAGCCAAGACTAGGGGTGTCGGCATCAATGGGGCCGTGGTCTCCATTATTTTGCAGCCAAAATGCGCAAGGTGCGTCGTTTCAATCGTTCAAAGCGTCTGGGATATGAATGTGAGATTGTCCAAGCTCGGTCTAACAAATGTATCCACCGACTACAGGAACTTTGTGGACCCACAAACGACACACAAAAGGTTCTTTATCGATTTTAGCGGCCAGTCTTTAAGTGTCATTTGCGAAAAGCTAAGTCCGTGCTATGGTTGCCATAAAAATAGGAGCCAAAAACAATTTCCCCTATTGAACGCAAATCAAGCTACCCCTAGGTGAGCTCCCTGGGCTTCGCTCATGACGAGCTTTTGATGAATTAAGTAGACTTTTTTAAAGTAAGCAAAGCCAAGAATATCATGCTACCCGAAGGTTGAGTGCCATGAGCCCTTGTCAGCTGCTTTTCAGAATATGTGCCCTATGGGGTGGAGTGTTCTTTCAATTGATCAAAAAGGGGTTGCTGGTCTGCAAAACTATGAAATAAGAAAACTTGAACCCTAGAATCGAGCTATCCAGGATTATTTAACTGCCCCTTCGTACCACTTTTGATGAAGTATTGAAATTGCAGACTTTGCGAATTCGAGTCAGTGGATGAAAGCAGCGATCATATTTGCAACAGCTCTAGTCGCTGTATTTGCTTGGGATAGCAGCAGCAAGCCATGCTGTCCCGGAATTTCATATGACTGCGAGGATTGCGTTGAACGAATTCCAAGTGTCGCACCATGTAAACGCCCCAAAGACCCCAGCATTTACTTAGTCAACTCTTGGAGAACTCCCTTTGATCCAACTCGGAATTCTACTCTGGATCCGCGAGATACGGCTAAAAGATTGGCATATCTTTTGAGCAATTACACCACGCACGGTCAGGACTATGGCTTCCGTCCTCAAACTCCACACGTCATACCTTTCCAGAAGACTCCGGCCGTGAAGAAAGACGTAGTTCTTGGGCTTATGACAACCGTGAGCAATTACACTATGACTGTTGATCTCTTTATGCCCGCTACCGTGGATGGCCTGTACAACTTCACTTTCCGTGCAGCTGATGCTGGAATCGTACAGGTAGGTAGCCCAAGCGGAGAATGCGAAGGGTCCTTTGAAGACTTCATCAATCCAGAAGTTCTATTCAAAGGTTTTGATCTGCGCTGGTTAGCGAGTCGACAAATTCCGTTGAAGGGAGGAAACATCTATCCAATCAGGATCACAGTCACTAACTTATTTCACGCTTCGGGGATGTACCTCGTGGTAAGAGACCCTAAGGGTAATATCGTCCGTTTTGGAAAAGGCAATGGTGATGGCACGTCAACCATTTGGCCAGAGGAGACTGCTGCGACCCTAAATGCTGGATATTTGGCGTCTACTCCGTCTTGTAAGCGAGTTTGATCTAAATGAGCTCAATTTGAATGAGAATGCTCAGAATGGCCGAGGGAGGCATAAGTCGTTTTGCAACAATCTGCTTCGGTGAAGCCAAAGAGATGGCGCTCGAGTCAGCCAGCTGAGGATTCTAGACATATCAACTGTCAGACCGTTTTGGTGCTTAGTTAGTCATGTCGGTGCAGAATACAAAACTTAACAGTGACGCGGTTCATTCTTAATCAAGGTCGCTTCCCCTGATCCGAAGACAAGGACAGTGGCATCTTACCACAGAAGCCACGGATCTACACCTCGGATGCAATGGATATGGCCCGGAAGTTGAACTCGAGGCTCTTGTTGGCCTTTCCGCTTGTCATTGTTGTCATTTGATGATCTGACGAAGCTTTGATGCCCTTCTCATGTGGGGATTCATTTACGAATCCATGTCTTTGAAGCACTTCCTGTAGCGCGACTTGAGTCATACAGTTCTCAAAATTCCGTAGAGTTCAGTGTATTGAGTCTTGATCTTCAGGGCAGTTTGTTCGCGAGATGATCAAGTAGCGAATTGTGAGATAAAGATTGACAGACAGCCGCGTCTATCAACGGAATTATGGCGCGCACATTTTCCGGAATCCAAGAAGCCCAGGAAGAACTGTCTCAATGAGAAAGCATTATTTTGTGAAATTCAATCGCTGCTCATTCGAAGACGTGTTGATTGGGCGGTGTGCAGCCGTTAGACTTCATTGCATCTGAGCCAGATTTGGCATGCCCATGTCCCAAATCGGCGCTCGCATCTCGTAAGTCACCGTATGTGCACCACCCACGAAACACTGAACTTGACGCGCCCTAAGATCAATTTCAGATAGGCTATAGTCTTTTGCCAGTGTGAGGTCTCGATATATGGGCTGGTCTAATGTTTCCTATGCTAATGTTCATTCTGACGTAGACTGTTGCAACCGGCTCAACTACGACGTCGATACGAACCTTGGTGGGCCATGGCTCCTTGATAAGGCTACCGCGTGTTCGTAAACAAACGCCTCTCTCGTAAATTAGACATGCAGGGCACTGCGAAAACGATGCACGAAATGGCATGGCCTCGGCGATTAACGTAGCTCAACCCACTCACAAAGTCATTATATGGTTCGAGGACCTCGAAAAGTCTTTCAAAGAGTGACCACGGCAAGGCTGTTGAATGTCTAACTGTCAGCCGTTCAAAGAATTGCTAATGGGACTTCATCGAATACAACTCAATGAAATGGCCCCATGCGTGCACCTATGCCTACGCCGAGATGAAATTCGTGGCTTATGCAGAAGGGATGTAGCTTTAAATGGCTCGAATCCATGTTGTGAAACAGAGATTTGAGAACCATTCGTCACCATGAAGCTCTGTTCCTTTGCTGCTCTTCTTTCAGGAGCTGTGGCGGGTGCACTTGTGTACAGCTCAAACACAATCATCTCCGGGATTGCCGACTATCCCAGTCCAACCCCGGTATCTATTCTTCCAGAGGCCACAGTGGCAATTGATAATGCTCACAGCTCCCGAAATAACAATTTTCGTGGGACTGTGTTCAACAAGGGTATGCTCTATGTTGGAGACACCGAGGGAGCTGACAGAATGGGCGTGATCTTCAACTCCCCAGTGTACAACTCGGGGACCATGGTACTCAACGGCAACAATGAGACAGTCGGCTCGCAGTTTCTTTTTATGAGCAACTTGATTACTAATAGCGGCACTCTCATCATGACAGGCGCCGGATCTGGAAACACCATGTTGGTACAGAACGGGTACACTAACAGTAACGGAATCGTCAACGACGGAGTTATGGCGTTCTACCAGCAGCAGTATAAAACCAGAGGCATCGCCTACTTTGGTTTCGCTGGAAACTCTGCAGTCAACACCGGTACGGTCTGCATCAAATATATCGACATGTTCCAGCGTGCCCTGTTGACTGGAACAGGCTGTTTTGATGTGGGCTTCAGCTCAACATTTTATTATCAGTATCTAAATTGGCCAATCTCCATCAACCAAGTGATTTATCTTTCTACAAACACATCACGGATTCTACTCAACCCGGGCAATCAAATTAATCCTTTGACTGTTGCTGGCTGGGGAAACGGCAATATCATTGGATTCACTTCCACTATAAGCTCATTCACCTTGAATGGGCCTACATTGACTTTGGTTTCGGGATCCTTTGTTCACCGATTCAATATCGGCCTCGGTTATGACCCCAATTTCATAAGAATAGTGAACTCAGATCTCTTCACCGGTGAAGTTGCCTTTAAAGGGTATGTTGTTTATGACCGCTCTGCTCCCTCGACAATGACCCCTTGCCGAGCATGTCCTGAAGTGCCTTTGATGCTCGTTGAAAGAACGGTCCCTAGCTCATTACCTTCGTCTTCTGTGGTGAGCTCCTCAGAATCCTCGAGCTCGGTTTTATCCTCAGATTCCAATACTTCAACGTCGTCTTCGTCTTCTTCCGGCTCCAATCTGGTGTCCTCAGATATCACACTTTCATCCTCAACCGCCTCTTCTGATCCCACTTTGTCATCGTCGGTTACCAGCGACATAAGCACAGCTTCTGAGTCGTCACGCTTGAGCAGCATTTCTGATATCTCAAGCTCGAGCGGGTCTTCTGAGAGTTTGAGTTCAAGCACCGAGTTTGGCAGTCCTTCTGGAATTTCCACTTCCAGTACCTCTGAATCCTTCACTTTGAGCAGTTCTTTTGAAACTTTCACTGCAAGTACCTCCGACAGTTCCAGCTCGCGCATCGATTCTAGCTCAATTTCCAGCCAGTTTTCAAGCTCCTCCATCAACCCCAGCTCTTCTGTCAGCCCGCAATCTGGCTCTGCTTCCAGTTCTACTTCTGGCCTCGCTGTCACTACTGCTTCAAGTTTTGAAAAAGACCCATCAGACACCACCACTTCCAGTTCTAACTTCTCGTCCAGGTGGTATAACTCGACTATAGTGTCCACAGACGTTACCAAAAGCATTGACGCCGGCGTCACCGCTAAAACAGCTTCCGCCTCAGACCTTACCACCAGAGCGTCCTCAAGAGCAATTTTGAGCTCCAAACCAGAATCGGGGTCAATCATACAAGGAGAAAGCAGTCAGGTCAGCTCGGATGCAACTGCCATTCCTAGAGGGAAGAGCTCCGGCACCGCATCTACCAGTGTAGCTTCTAAAGATTCCAATGCATCAAGAGTTGTTACGAAGAGTGGCTTGGGCTCCGATCATGGCAATGGTGAAGTCTTTGTGACTGTGGACTGTTCACCTACAAGCACGGGCTCTTCGCTTTCAGGTTCCGAAACGAATCACTCGAAAACGACTCCATCCACCACCGACTCTGAGACCACAGCTTCCCAAACCGCTTCTTTCAAATCTTCCGCTTCCAAGGCCACCACTTCTACGATCTCCACTTCTTCGACTTCTGTTCCCCCTACTGTGTCAGCGTTCCAAAATGTGGCACAAAAGCGCCGTTTCACGCTTTCGTTGTTGCTCATTCCTATTGCCCTTGCTGCAATTTAGGTACTGAACCTTTTTATTTTGATTCCCAGATAGTCAGCCTGAGCTCTATCTTTCGCTATGGCCAAACCGCGCATTTCGTGAAGCGTTTGTTGTAAAACTTTCTCTTGCCATAATACACATCAATTTTTGAATTGAGCTTACTGATTGCAGTATATTTTTGAAGCACTTATTAAAATCCTAAGACCACCGCAGCATAGAATTTTAGCTGAATTCGCCTCACTCTGTATTGCAACATCACCGATGCACCAATATCTACACGCACACACCAGGAGACACCGAGGGCTTTGGTATATAGAAGAAGCCTGTCAGAGTAACTGCATCAAAGTGATCAAATGTTCAATTTTGTTCGATTTCGATTTTTAGTGATCTTTTCGGGTTTTTCTTAAATGATGTTAGGACGATAAGTTCTTGATTTCTCACATTGAATACTCAGTGCGGACATAAAAAGCAGTGCACGATTTTAACACAAATGCCAAAAAGGATCGAGAATACTGTCTAGAGACAACTTCCAGTTTTTTCGGACATCAATCAAAGTATCCTGAGATCTTTGAAAGCTTTCCAAGATCCAACAGCCGGTTTTTCGAATCGAACCCACGTAATCCAGACAAATGTGGTGAAAGCTTCGAACTTCGAGATCGTTCCATGAGACAGTAGTGTGATTACGAGAAAGGAGACTTGAAAACTTGATGGAAATATGAAAGAGCGATGAACACGTTGTTCTGAGAGCTTTACCTGCTGTCTTTATGCGTTCATCAACAGATCGTTCGAGGGGGTAGAAATAGTTAAGAACCTTAACTTTAGCAAAGGTTCGAGTGGCAAAAAGGGCATGGAGGAGAACAGAGCTCAGAAAAACAAGAAGGCTTCTACATAATGAACTTTGTTAGATAGCCACGAATGTTTGCATCTAAGGTGCGTTTCTTCCAGTAGTTAAAATGCTTGCACCCATTCAGAACAGAGTCGATATCGAAGCCTTCTCAGGTAAAACCTCAAGAAAGTCTCTTTAAAGACTCTGAGAAATTTATGAAACATTTTCAAAGCAGTTTTAGATATCTCACTCACGGACAAAGTCATGAAGAATGGCATTACTGTCCACTGAGAAACATAGTTCACAGTCAAATAGCGCAACGTCAAGTTAAACAACTGAAACAAACTGTTGGTCATTACAAAGAAAGTATTCAAGGCTTTACATTCAGCATCAATCTTATTGAGAAGACTCCTTAATGTGAGGTTTCGCTTTTCACAAACTAAATGTTGCTGAAAAGAATCCGACGGTAAAGATACAATGGCATATCATCATAGAAGCCACAGCATGCCATGAACTCCCAGAATTCCACAGGAGAAAGAACAGATGTCATGCGAATGCCACATCCTGCCATCAATAACACTTTCGACTTCATGCAACCGCCTACAAAAGGAAGAATGACAACAGCAGATAAACTGATGCAACCGGCGACAAAACAAAGAGGACCAAGAACAGCAATCAAATCAAAGTCATGAATAGTGGATCCCTATGGGTTAAGTCTGAAGAGCATACCTATTCTAAGACTTCACCTCAAAGTGAGAACCATCAACACAAACGAATCAAACCACGATGAAGTAACATGATAAGACTATAAAGAAAGTTCACAATCGTCTTTGTTAATGATATGTAGCATAACTAAATAGTATCACAGCCGATGGCCATAGTGCACCGCTATACTTCAAGACCAAGCGCACCCATCCATACAATCAGTCAACACAACAAAGCAAGACCATAAAGAAGGTGATTTACCACCATTCCAGACAACCCAGGAACTTGCCAACGGGTCCAAATCACTTAAAGACAATGAAATCATCAAAAAACGCCGAACTCAACGACCCGCCATTGAGACACCACCAAAACCACACACCGACGACAACCGACCACGGCCGATCCACTGGGCACCACAAAGGCCGAAAAACACGCGCCCCCATGCACTCCCCCTAAAACCAAAAAGCATATAACCCTCGATGCCCAAACCAAAATCTTGGTTTTCCAAGGCTTACACTCTTTACAAATATAACAGTCCCGTGGGCGTCATGTCCGCTAAC